>JAABKJ010010151.1:0-11036 GCA_011634705.1 Andricus grossulariae
GGTTGAAGATTCATCATTTTAATTAAAAATTCATTTCTTTGGTTGAAATATGAGCTATTTGATTGAAAACTTCTTTTCTCTTTGGATGAAAAGGATTTTTTTTGTGCTGAAAATTGATCTATTTTGTTGAAAATTTGTTTCTTTTTTGGTTGAAAATTATTATTTATTTTAACTGAAAAATGTAACTATCATTCCAGTTGAATATTCCATAATTTTAGTTAAAAATTTATCTCTTTAGTTGAACATTCATTTTTTGTCTAAAAATTAAAATATTCATTTTTTGGTTGAAAAATTATATTTTTAGTTGAAAATTCATTTTTTTTTTGTAGAAATTAATCTTCTTGTTTGGAAATTCATCTCTGGCCAAGAATTCAACTATTTTAGGTGAAAATTCATCTTTCTGGTTTAAATTTCAACTATTCCAGTTAAAGATTTACAATTTTAGTTTACAATTCATCACTTTATTTGAAAATTTAAGTATTTTTTTGAAAGTTAGTGAAGACAAGTTACATTAATTTTCAACAAATCGTTTAAACAATTAGTTCAAATTTTATTTGATTAATTTGTAGTTTATATTTGTTTCGTTTCTTAACATTTGTAAACTAAATAATTGAATTTTTAAACAAAAAATATTTTTTTAACTAACAATAAATGTCCAATAAGATAATTAATTTTTAATTTAAAAAAAACGATTTTTTTACAAAGCAGTTTAAATTTGTACTAAATAGTTGAGTTTTTTTTTTACCAAATTGTTAAATTTTTAAGCCAAAAAGACGTATTTCCTACAAAGGAATTAAATTTTCAACCCGAGAATATGAATTTTCAACAAAAAAGTTAATTTTCAACAAGTCAATTGATATTTCAACATAATACTTCAATTTTCAGTTTAAAAAAATGATTTTTAACAACAAAATTTCAACTCAAATTATGAATCTTTAACCAAAAAAATGAACTTTTAAGAAAGTAGTTCTACTATTAACTAAGGAGTTGAATTTTTAATCTTAAAAGAATAATTTTCAACAAAAAATGTAATAGTTGATATTTCAACAAAAGAAGATTTTAGTTAAAAATAAAAAAACAGGTGTATTTAACCCACGAAAGCGAATTTTCAAAAAAAATACTTGAATTTTTGACTACAACAGATTAATTTTCAAACAGACCGTTGCTTTTTTACCCAAAAAATTGATTTTCTACAAAAAAGGCGCATTTTCAACAAAATAAATTACCAACCAATTAGTTAAATTTGCTACTAAATAGTTGAATTTGTAACAAAATGTTTACATTTTCAGTTAGAAAAATAAATTTGTAGCAAAAAAAACAAACGAATTTTCAACTAAAATTATGAATCTTCAACCGAAAAATGAGCTTTGAAGAAAGTAGTTCAACTTTCAACCAAGGTATTAAATTTTTAATTTAAAAAGATAAATTTTTAACCAAAAATGTAATAGTATTTCAACAACAAATTTTAATTAAAAATTAAAAACAGGTGGATTTAACAAACAAAAATGAATTTTCAAACACTTGCACTTTTAATGAAAACATTTGTTTTCAATTAAAAAAAAAGAAGAATTTTCAATAAAATATATTTTTGTCTCTTTTTGTTGAATGTTAAACTATTTTTGGTTGAAAGATCAAATATTTTGTTGAAAATTCGACTATTTTGCTAAAAAGTTCTATTTTTTGGTTCAAAGTTAATTATTTTTTTTTTGAAAAGTCTACTATTATATTTTGGGTTCAGAATTCATCTCTTTTTGTTAAAAATTCTACTGTTTGGTTGGAAATTATTTTGTTGATAATCTATCTTTTTGGATTGAAAAGTTATCTTTTTTGGTTGAAAATTCAACTGTCTTTTAAAATATTTCGTCTTTTTAGCCTGAAAATTCCACTATTAGATTGAAAATGCAACTTTTTTTTGGTTGAAGTTCAATCTTTTATTTGAAAATTCGATCATTTGGTTCAAAATTCATCTTTATAAGTTGAAAATTTAAATATTTGGTGAAGAATTCAACTTTTTTGTTGGAAATATATCTCTTTTTCTTGACAGTTCATATGTTTGGTTGAAAATTAATTTTTTGGTTGAATATTTAACTATTTGGTTGAAAATTCATATTTCTTGGTTGAAAATTTACCTTTCAAAGTCAAATATTTCTAAAAATTTAAAACATTCTACTTTTTCCACTCTTTTGTTGAAAATTCGTTTTTTATATTTGAAAATTTATCCTTTTTGGTTACAAATTCCATTATATTTAGTTGAAGATGCAATATATTTCCACTTAAAATCTTAGGAATATGGTAGCTACATTAATTTTTTTAAAAGAATTAAATCCCATATTTTCTTTTAAAATCACCCTATTTCCCCTGTTTTAAGAGTATTATGGGCTGTGAAGTTTGAAATAACTTTTACAATTATTTACATGATATATTTTACCTTTGATTTGTAAATTTGTTAATTACATATTTTTAAAATTTATATAATAAAGCAAATAGTATTGAATAATTATGAATATAAACGCTTAAAATTCAACCGGGAAAAATGTAATTTTTGACCGGGAAAACCGGGAAATAGCCTGGATTTTTTTTGAGTGGCCACCCTTTATTGCTAAAAATATAATTTACTTCAGTTGGATCAGTTAATAAAAATCAGTTGCAGAAAAGCTTGAAATTCATGTTTTACTTTACCGGAATATTATGTATTTTAATTTATAAATTGTTGTGAATTGTAAGTATTCATTTTCTTTTTCAGAGACCACATTCTTACCATCAGCTTCATGCGTAAATATATTCACATTGCGCGTTGCATGAAACCAAAACTGACTGAAGAGGCTTGTAAGGTAATCGCTGATGAATATTCCAAACTTCGTTCTGAAGATATGATGGAGTCTGATATAGCCAGAGTAAGTAAATTTTTTTTTAAATTATCCATTTTATATTATAACAAAAAAAGGAAACTCATAAATATAATTTTAAATTCATAACTTCTTATATTTATAGATTTTTTTAAACTTATAAATTATTGCAAGTGAATCCTACAGTTTGAAAAACCATTGAATGAATGTCTTGCATTTTTTCTGAATTAATTTATGAAAACAAAGAACTATAATTATTTGACTATGCAATTCTTGGAAATTAAAAAAAAAACATGCAACCATCTTAAAAAATCTACTTTTTCGCTATTTTTTTAGAATTATATCAATTTTCTCGACTATTTGACCATTAAATGTGTGATATATGTTTTCAGGAATGTATTTTCAACATATTGCAACAATAATATATGCAAAAGGTTGACATTAAAATAATATTTATTGACTTTTAACTACAAGAAAATATCTGAAAATGACATATTGTTTTTTATTTCATGATGAAATGAATTTTGAGTGCCTGTATAGTGAGATTTTTTTTTTACTTTTTTTGCCTGAGCGTCCTTAAAATTGAATAAATTTATTTTTAATTTTGTTTAATGGGTTTCCAAGGTGTCTGCTCTACCTGGAAAGCCTGGAAAACAGAATTGTCAGGGAATTTGTATATACCTGGAAAACCCCTGGAAATGTCAGGGCATTTTTTTAAATCCGGGGAATTTTTTTGAGAGCGTGCCTAATTTTTTTAAATTGCAATATAAAATTGAATAACAATGATTCTTCGTTTGTAAAAGTACGTTTAAATTACTGTATTTAACTATTTTGCTGAAAATTGGGTTTTTGTTTGGTTTGAAATTAATTTTTTCAACTGCAAATTTAACTATTTTATTTTGTAGAAAATTGATCGTTTTTAGTTGAAAATTCAATTATTTGGTAGAAAATTCATCTTTTTGCTTGAAAATTCAGCAGTTTGTCTGCAATTTTTTTTCTCTTGACTGAAAAATCTTTCTTAGTTGAAAATTCAGCTCATGTTGAAAAGTCTTCTTTTTTGGTTGAAAAACATCAACTATTACATTTTTCATCCTGAATCCGCCTTTTTTGGAAAGAAAATTTAATTACTTGGTTGAAATTTAAACTCTTTTATTAAAAATTACTTCTTTTGGTTGAAGATTCATAATTTTATTTGAAAATTCATCTCTATGGTTGAAAAATGAGCTATTTTGTTGAAAATTCGTCATTTGTGGTAGAAAATTAATCATCTTGGTTGATTACTCATATTTTTTTGTTGAAAATTCTTTTTTTTTTGTTGAAATTTAATTTTTGATCTGAAAATTTAATTAATCTAGTTAAATATTCCATCAGTTTAGTTAAAAATTTATCTTTTTGGTTTTAATTAATTTTTTTCAACTGAAGTTATCTATTCCATTTTTGGTTGAAAATTTATCTTCTTTAGTTAAAAATTCATGTTTTTTGTTGAAAATTTAACTATTTCAGTTGAATATGTTGAATATTTATTATTATTATTTTTTTTTGTCTTTTGAAAATTGAACTATTTTGTTGTGAATTATTATTTTTTTGTTTGAAAAATAATTTTTAATTGAAAATTTATGTAATTTAGTTGAATATTCCATAATTTTAGTTGAAAATTCATCTGTTTGGTTGAAAATAAGTTTTCTGAACTGAAAATTTATCTATTCAATTTTTGGTTGAAAATTTATGGTTTTTGTTGAAAATTCGTCATTTGTGGTAGAAAATTAATGTTCTTGGTTGAAAACTCATCTTCTTTGTTAAACATTCAACCATGCCAGTTAAGTATCCATAATTTTAGTTGAAAAGTCATATTTTTTGTTAAAAATTGAACTGTTACAGTTAAAGATTCATTATTTCATTTGAAAATTCATCTTTTTGGTTTAAATTTAACTATTCTAGTTAAAAATTAATCATTTTAGTTGAAAATTCATAATTTTTGTTACAATGGATCTTTTTTAGATGAAAATTCCACTATTTGGTTGAAAAATCGTCATTTTTGGTAGAAAATTATCTTCTTGTTTGAAAATTTATCTCTTTGTTTAAAAATTTAAGTATTCCATTTAAATATTCATCATTTTACTTGAAAATTTATCGTTGTGGTTGAAAATGCAACATTTTTACTTGAAAAGTTAGAAATTTGTATGGGTTTAAATTTAATTTAATATAGTACCCTCATTGATTTTACCTAAATAGCACTGAATTTCAATTATAAGAAGATAAAACAAAAATTTGAGTTATTATTCAAATTCATGTACTTTAGAGAGACGAATTCAAGAAATGATGATGTTTTTAGTGTTATTCAATTTTGTAATTAATCGATAGCGCTAATATATTTAGGAATATCTTGTAATATAATTCGACAAAGCTTTCTAAATTAAACATTTTAATTGAATTCCTAGAAACTAAAAAAAAAACTTATTTATAAGGAACTCGTGAAACTATATACATATTCCGAGTTGATTATTTAAAAAAATTTGAAATATTTGAATGTCTCAGTGCTATGAAAAATTATACCTGAAAAAACTTGAATTATCAGGAAATTTTTTTCCAAGATTTGAGTAGACATCCTGGAATTGGGCCAAAAATCCACAAAAGGTCTAAAATATATGATTATCCCAGATGAGGATTCTTTGTTCCTTTTTTTTTGTACTTGGCCACGATTCGCTACCGCAAATCTTGATGATCTGAAAGTCAGGAATTCTCATTAAACTTGTAACTGATTTCCAATCGATGTAAATGATATCTTTGAATTGAAATATTTTCAGACTCAACCAATAACTGCCCGTACATTAGAAACTCTGATCCGTTTGTCGACTGCCCACGCAAAAGCTCGTCTTTCAAATTTCGTAAACGAGGAAGATGCAAACGCAGCGATCGAGTTGGTTCAATTTGCGTACTTCAAGCGGATTTTGGAAAAAGAGAAGAAGAAGCGCAGGAGACATAACACCGACTCTGGAAATTCGGAAGGTGAAGGAGAGGATGAGGGTGTGGAAGCTGATACCGCGGCAAGCCGGAAAAAGAAGAGGACGAGGGCTCGAGTTGCTCCTGGTGAAGCCGGTTACGATCCTTACCATATTGATAGTGATGACGACTCCCATATTGATGACGCCGTCCGCAGAGTTACACGCTCACAAAGACCTGCAGAAGATTCTGCTCCAGTGAATGGAACAACTCCTGCCGAACCTATGGTTGTTGAAGAACCAGCCGTCATTTCTGATGAAAGGTTTGTCTTTTTTTTTTGTTGAAATCTTTGGGATATTCTTGATTTGATTTAATTCAGTTCCTCTTTATTGACTCCCAGCAGCTGCATGTAGCCAATACTGGGTTAATTTTATTCTGATTTTATCCTATTGATTAATGATTGAAATCTTTGAAATCTTTTTGAAATCTTTGTTAAATCTTTGATATATTTTTAAAATATTTTTGTAATTTTTTTTTTAATCTTTGAATCCTTTCTAAAATCTTTTTGAAATATTTCAACATTTCTTTAATCTTTTAAAATCTTTGAGATCTTTGAAATCTTTGAATTCTTTGTGAAATATTCCAAAATCTTTCAAGATTATTTTTAAATCTCTTTATATATCCTTGAATTTTTTGCGAAATATTTCGAAATCTTTTGAAATTCTTCTGAAATCTTTTCTAAATCTAAAATCTTTTGAAATCTGTGCGAAATGTTTGAAGTCTTTACGAAATCTTAAAAATATTTTTAATCTATGTGAAACTTTCGAAATTTTTGGAAATCTTCATGAAATCTTTGAAATATTTGCTAGATCTTTGGAAACTTTTCAATCTTCGCGAAACTTTCGAATTATTTTGAAATCTTTGTTAAATCTTCGTGAAGTCTTTGGAATATTTGTGAAATCTTTTGAAATATTTACGGAATTTTTTAAATATTTTGAAATCTTAAATTGTTACGAAATACCTTTGAAATATTTGTTATATCTTTGAAATTTTCGCGAATTTTTAAAAATATTTTCAAAATATTTGTGGAATATTTTGAAATCTTTAAGAAATCTTTTAAATCTTTGCGAAACCTTTGAAATATTTTGAAATATTTTATGTCTTTATGAAATTTTTGTGAAATGTTTTGAAGTTTTTTTTAGTATTTCGAAATTTTTTGAAATTCTTCTGAAATTTTTAAAATCTTTGATATATTTTGGAAATATTTCTGAAATATTTGCGAAATCTTTTGAAATCTTTAAAATATTTTGAAATCTTTGCTAAATCTTTGAAATCTTGTTGAAACCTTTCTTTAATCTGTGGAAGGTCTTTTGAAATCTTTAGGAAATGTTTTAATTCTTTGCTAAATCTTTGAAATATTTTGAAATCTTTGATGTCTTTGTGAAATATTCCAAAATCTTTTGAGATTATTTTTAAATCTCTTCATATATCTTTGAATTTTTTTGTGAAATATTTCGAAATCTTTTGAAATTCTCAAATCTTTTCTAAATCTAAAATCTTTTGAAATCAATGTGAAAGGTTTGAACTCTTTACTAAATCTTTGAAATCTTTTTAATCTATGCGAAACTTTCAAAATGTTTTTAAATCTTCATGAAATCTTTGAAATATTTTTGAAATATTTGCTAGATCTTTGAAAACTTTTCAATCTTTGCGAAACTTTCGAATTATTTTGAAATCTTTGTTAAATCTTTGTGAAATCATTGAAATATTTTTGAAATCTTTGTGAAATCTTTAGAAATATTTACGGAATTTTTTTAATATTTTGAAATCTTAAATTGTTACGAAAGACATTTGAAATATTTATTAAATCTTTGAAATTTTCGCGAATTTTTAAAAATATTTTCAAAATATTTTTGCAATATTTTTAAATCTTTATAAAATCTTGTGAAATTTTTTGAAGTTTTTTTTAGTATTTCGAAATGTTTTGAAATTCTTCTGAAATTTTTAAAATCGTTGATATATTTTGGAAATATTTCTGAAATATTTGCGAAATCTTTGAAATATTTTGAAATGATTGCTAAATCTTTGAATCCTTTCTAAAATCTTTTAAATCTTTTTGAAATATTTCGACATTTCTTTAGAGTCTTTGAAATCTTTAAATTCTTTGTGAAATATTTCAAAATCTTTCGAGATTATTTTTAAATCTCTTCATATATCTTTGAATTTTTTGTGAAATACTTCGAAATCTTTTGAAATCTGAGCGAAATGTTTGAAGTCTTTACTAAATCTTTGAAATCTTTTTAATCTATGCGAAACTTTCGAAATTTATTGAAATCTTTGAAATATTTTTGAAATATTTGCTAGATCTTTGAAAACTTTTCAAAATATTTTTGCAATATTTTGAAATCTTTAGGAAATCTTTTAAATCTTGGCGAAACCTTTGAAATATTTGGAAATATTTTATGTTTTTATGAAATCTTTGTGAAATGTTTTGAAGTTTTTTTTAGTATTTCCAAATCTTTTGAAATTCTTCTGAAGTTTTTAAAATCTTTGATATATTTTGGAAATATTTCCGAAATCTTTTGAAATCTTTGGAATATTTTGAAATCTTTGCTAAATCTTTGAAATCATTTGCATTATTGCGAAACCCGTGAAATATTGTGAAATCTTTGAAATTTTTCTGTAATCTTTGCGGAATCTTTGAAATCTTTAGGAAATGTTTCTGAAATCTTTTGAAATTCTTTTAAAATATTTTGATATATCTTTGAATTTTTTGTGAAATATTTCGAAATCTTTTCAAATTCTTCTGAAAATTAAAAAATTTTTGTGAAATCTTTGAAATTTTTTGGAAATATTTGCGAAATCTTTGAAAATCTTTTGAGATATTTATGAAATATTTGGAAATTTTTCAAATATTTTGAAATCTTTGCTAAATCTTTGAAATGTTTTTGAAATCTTTCTTTAATCTTTGGAAGGTTTTTTTAAATATTTAGGAAATGTTTCTGAAATGTTTTAATTCTTTGCGAAATCTTTGAAGTATTTTGAAATCTTTGATGTCTTTGTGAAATTTTTAAAAACTTTGTGAAATGTTTCGCAATTTCTAAAAATCTTGTAAATTTTTGAGATCTTCGAAATCTTTGAGATCTATGTGAAATACTTCAAAATCCTTTGAGATTCTATTAAAATCTTTTAATGTATCTTTGAATTCTTTGTGTATTATTACGAAATCTTTTGAAATTATTTTAAAATCTTTTTGAAATCTTTGAAATCTTTTCAATCTGTTTGAAATCTTTTTGTAATCTTCAAGAAATCTTTTGAAATCTTTAGGAAATGTTTATGAAATCTTTGAATCTTTGCGAAATCTTCGAAATATTTTGAAATATTCTGAAATATTTGATGTCATCGTGAAATCTTTGTAAAATGTTTCGAAATTTTTTTAAATCTTTTAAAATGTTTGAGATCTCTGAAATATTTGAATACTTTGTGAAATATTTCAACATCTTTTGAGATTCTTTTGAAATCTTCAGATATTTCTTTTAATTCTTTGTGAAATATTTCGAAATAATTTAAAATTCTTCTGAAATTTTTTGGAAATATTTCAAAAGCTTTGCGAAATATTTTGAAATCTTTAAAATCTGCGTGAAATCTTTTAAATCTTTTTGCGAAAGATTTCCAATCTTCTGAAATATGTTGAAATTTTTAAAAAGCTTTTTAAAAATTATTATAATTTTACTTCATCATAAAATTTATTTCTAAATGTTTCTAAACATTATTGATAGAAGAGAAAATTTTTATTTGTAAATGATTTTTTAATAAAGGGAGATAATTTTGTTCTTAACATTTCGCTGCCACACTATAATTTGTAAAATTTCTTACATTTTTCAAAAATATAATTTTAGAAAAAATTTGAGTGAGTTTAATAGATATTCACAAGTTTTGAAACGATTCAAAAATAATTAAAACTTGTAAAGATTTTTTATGAATTTTATAATGTTTCGCGAAAAGGAAAAACATTTTTTTAGGTTCGTAGGAAAAATTAAAATAATTTTTTTATTTCGAAAGATTTCACAACATTTAAAAAATGTCAAAGTAGAATCCGAAAGATTTTAAGGCAATTTTTTTAATTTTACAGAATTAAAAAAAAAATCAGCAAAAATTTGAATAATTTTGAAATATTTCACAAAGAATATACGAATTGCAGAGATCTCAAAGATTTAAGATTTACAAAAATTTCAAAATATTTCACAAAGATTTCAAAGACTTCAAAATATTTCAGAAACATTTTAAAGATTTCCCTAAGATTTCAAAAAGATTTTTAAAATATTTCAACAATTTCGCGAAGATTTAATTGATTTCACAAAAATTTCAAAAGATTTCACAAAGATTTCAAAATCTTTCAATGATTTCTGAAGATTTCAAAGAAATCAGCAAAACTTTAAAATATTTCACAAAAATTTCAAAAGAATTTCCAAATATTTCACAAAGAATTCAAAGATACCTATATCAAAAGATTTAAAAATATTTCACAAAGATTTTTAAAATTTCAAAAAGATAAAAAAAATAATAGACACTTTCTAAATGAAACAATATTTCGATGTAAGGCGGGATGCTTTTCAATATTTTTTTTTAGTCATACACATATTGGAGTTACCTAATGTAAGTACTAATTGAAATTCACCAATTTAAAACTCTTTTTCAATACCATAAATAATACAAAATAATATTAATAATACTATAACATACAAATTTCAAATAAATATTTATTTGTTAAAGGTTTTTGAACACTTAAATTCGAGTTGAAATTAAATTTTGAAAATTGAAATCAAGAAAATAAGAACTATCGGTTTGTATTTTAAATTTATATAAATATAATTTTTATAAGATTCTTGAGAAAATTAAAAAACAATTTTTGAATATTTCAGATGTTAAAAAAAGAATCTGGAAGATTTTAAAGAAATTCTTTTCATTTTTTACGATTTTACAAAATATTAGGAAAAATTCGAATCCTACTAAATGATGTTTAGGACTGGTCCTAAACAAATCAACAAATATTTGATACATTTTCGGCAATGTTACCGAGTTTTCAAATATTTCTAATCTACTTAAAACCTCTTAAATTCCCAAAAATATTTTTAGCTGACTCGAATTTTTCTGAACATTTTGAAAAATTATTCTAAATGTAAAAAATTGCCTCATAATCTTCTAAATTTTCCCAGGAATTTAAAAAAGTTTGCTTTTTCTCTTGAAACC
>JAABKJ010010152.1:0-11036 GCA_011634705.1 Andricus grossulariae
TTACCATACTAGCGTGTGCACTTCAACATTTCTATTATTACTGCAAATATTATCCGATTTTCATGAATCTTTTTTTCGCTTTCTTGAAATTATATGAATAAACTATTTCTGCTAATTAAAAATGAATCACGCGATGCTTTCATAATTTCAGTTTTTTGAACCAGCCTGCAACTCATAACAATGAAAGGGTTATTCGTCTCGGGTAATTCGAGACGCTCCCGTCTCCACTTGCGCTCCGGGGAGTCTGCCTCCTAAATTTGAGGAAGTTCGCTGCATTTTTTTCTATTGTTCTTTTCTTTTTGTTTATAACTTCAAATATAAACATTTTTTCAAAAAAGTGAGACTTAGCAGCAAAAGAGACCCGTATGTAGATGAGGTATGTCAAAAATCAGACAAAAATATTCAACCGTGCTACCGGAAACTGCCCATCCATTTTATAATGCTCATAAGGCCCCTTAAGGCACCCGACCGGCAATCGGAAGACGTGAGGTTCGATTCCCATCAGAGCGAACGGGAAAAATCTTTTTTCAGAAATTAAAACGGTGTAAACAGTTTCTTACCGGAAATTTAAATTGCAAATATCTACTAAACTATACCTGATATCAACAAACGGAAGCCAGATTCAGTGTAATCAGGTGTATCTGTTTTTCACGATTCCAACGATATAAAGTATCTATTTTCTAAATTTTTGTGGTTAACTGTGTTTTTCCAAATCACGACAGTAATAAAAAAAATGAGACGACTTGTCATAAGATTGAAGGAGGCAATAAAATTAAATTCTGAATGTGGCTTCCTTGTTGAGATCGTTAGTCATATTGCATTTGCAGAGCTCGAATGAAACGATGATTGAAATATACGAGTAATACCAGAAATATGAAATAATTGAAACAAAAGCAAGCCATTCTCGTCGTCGAAACTCAAACGTAAATTTTATTACACTGCGCCTCCATCCACTTCGTTAGATTCCACTTTGTTTATCATTCTCGAATATTAAAATTCACAACGTGCACACGCATTTCTATCTACATGTCCCTGCAACTGTTGGTTATTCGCCCCGCCCAATTTCACCGTTCCTGGGTAATTTTGCACCGGGGGTGGTTCTGGGTGCCGGCAAAATTAAAACCAGCGAGACTCGCTCACTATATTATTTTGCTCAAACGGAAGCACGTTCCAATTACGAATATTCTTTGATGAAACAATATTTAAAAAGCTGTTTTTACTCTGCAAATTCCGCTCTCACGGCAGCTACAATATCCAATTTATTTCCATGTTATTTTGTAAAGTTGCTGCTCAATATCGAATCATTAGGAAAAAATTGGATAATTCCTTTTATTCGAAAAAGACCATTTCTTATCGAAAAAAATCATATTTGCTGACATGGGTGCGAGGATTCGAACCTCTGACGCACAGTGAGAAAAAATGACGTTTTTGGTTCAAAATAACCGATTGGCTAAAAATTGACCGATTTGGACAACAACAAATTTGAAAAAAAGCTGAGGAGATTTCTAAGAGGTTTGTCAAGCTTGATTTTTGAATAAGGCTTTCAATTTTGTTATAAATAAACAAATTTGACGAAAAAATGAGCATTTTTTCCATTTAAATGTCCCGGTGCTCGTCAATAAGAGGAAAATTGTTGAAATCGCCTAAGTTTCATAAAGTAACATTATTTGAAAATATTTCAATATTGAATAGTAAAAAAAAATTTATTAACAAATTATTTATTGGAAGAAAGTTTTCTACGGTTATCCATGATTTTACGTTTTTTAAAGTTATATTGCAAGAAATTTGAATGGAACAAATATTAAGTAAAAAAATGTCTCCGAAGATTATAGTTGTTTATATTCTAAACAAATTTAATAAACAAATTCATTATTCAGTCATCTTTCTAGAGAAAAATTCCTTTTTTTCCATCTCAATTTTTTTAATTAGGATTAATTTCGAACAAAATACATTAATTTTGTACCAAAGACTTGTATTTTCTACTTGTAAAGAAAAAATTTGCAACCGGAAAGGAAATAGCTACATTTTCAGATCAAAAACTCAATTTTTGAATGAAAAAAAAGTTTTTCAACCGAATGTTTATACTTTCAAATACGCAGTTTCATTTTTCCCGAAAATAAATCAATTTTCAACGAAAAATATGAATTTTTAACAAAAAGAGCAATTTTTAACCAAAAAGTTTGATTTTCTACCAATTTGTAGTATTTCCAAACAAAAAAAAGATTATTTTACAAAGCAGCTACATTTTTAATCTGAAAATTTAAATTTTCGACAAAAAAGATAATTTACGACTAAATAGTTAAATTTTTATCATAAATAATAAATTTTCAACCAAAAACAATGCATTTTTTCACATGATTATAATTGTTTATATTATAAAAGAATTTAATAAACAAATGCATTATTTAGTCATTTTTCGAAACAAAAACTAGTTTTTTTTCGATACCAATTTTTTAAATTAGAATCTTTATGTCAATTCTAACGAAATTCATAATTTTTTTAATAATCTTATGATTTTTTTTAACAAATTTAATAAACAAATGAATTATTGGGGCATTTATCGGCAGGAAAATTCGTTTTTTTCAATGCTGCTCCTTTCAGTTGGGAATTTCATAACAATTTCAGCAAATTTAATAATTTCCTGATCAATTTTATGATCTTTCAAAAACAAATTCAATAAACAAATGGTTTGTTGATACATCTGTCAACGGAAAAATTCTGAGAAACTCAAACTGAAAGGACTGAGATAGAAATAAAAACTTTTTTGTCGAAAAATTCCCAAATAATGCATTTGTTTATTAAATTTGTTTTAAAAAATCATAAAATTGATAAGAAAATCATAGATTTTTCTGAAATTGTCATGAAGTTCCCAACTGGAAGGAATAGCATTAAAAAAAAATTTTCTGTGGACAAATGCCCAAATAATGCATTTGTTTACTAAATTTGTTAAAAAAAATCACAAGAACAATCAACAAATCATAAATTTTACACAAATTATCATAAAGTTCCTAATTGAAAAAATTAACATCGGAAAAAACGAATTTCTCTGTCGAAAAATGCCTGAATAACGCATTTGTTTATTAAATTTGTTTATAATGTAGATAATTATAATCTTAATAGCAATTTTTGACCATAATATTGTTTTTTTTTCAAATTTCTTGCAATATAACTAAAAAAAACGTAATATTATGGAAAATAGTAGAAAAAATTATTTCAACAAATAACTTGTTTATAAATATTTGTTTTGTTTATTATATAATATTTTGTTAGAATATATTATTTTGTTAAAATTATTCTCTTTTTGCATAAAATTATCTTTCTGGCTGAAAATTCATCTGTCAGTTTGAAAATTCCACTATTTTGTTGAAAGTTTGTCTTTTTTAATTTTTTTTATTTATTTAAATTTTAAATTTAACTATTTTGTTGAAAATTACCGTGTTTAGAATTTTTAACCGAATGAAAATTCGGTTAATAATTCATGTATATTGTTAAAAATTAATCTTTATTGTTTAAAATTGAACTTTTTTGTTGAAAACTTGTCTTTTTTGGCAGAAAACTCATATTTTGGGTTGAGAAAACAATTTTTTCAGGATTAAATAAAATTTAAAAAAAGGCGTTAAATTATTTGAAAAGATATTTTAAAGTTTTAGAAGTCTCAGAGAGATTTGAAAATAATTTGAAATTTGAAAAGATTTTCAAAAATTTTTAATAACGTGCAGATTTTTAAAATAAAATTTTGAAGCATTTTGAGGATATTAAAAAGTTTTACGCTAATACATTTTTCGTCTCAAAATCACAGGGAAGAATTAAATACATGTAGGAAAACATTAATTTAAAAAAAAAGCTAAAAGTATTGTAAAACATTTCAAGTAATTTTCTTAAATTTTGGAAAAGAATGTACAAAATTATAAAGGAAAATTGTTCAATTTTGCAAGATTACAAAATTTTAGAAAAAATTTGAATAAATTTGAGAGATATTCGGAAGTATTAAAAGAATACAGAGATAATTCAGAATAATTCTTTATTTAAAAAAATTACTTTCGAGAGGACATTAAAATAAAAAGAAAAAAAATTGGTTAAAATTCTGTAAAATATTTTTCAAAAGTTCAAAAATCTTCCCGAATTTTCATAAGAAACATAGGAAATCTTGTTGGTACAAAATTCATGTATTTGGTTAAAACGTAACTTTTCTGTTAAAAATTCATTCTTTTGGGTTAAAAAATTGAACCGTTTTGTATAAAATTCGTCTCTTTTGGAAAATATTTATTCTCTTTTGGTTAAAAATATTAGTTGAAAATGAATCTTCTTTGGTTGAGGATTCAACAATTTCGTTGAAATTTTTTTTATAATATTAACTTTTTAATTTAAAATATAATTATTTTCAGATTAGAATATCAACTATTACATTTTTGGTTGATAATTCACATTATTTGTTTAAAAATTTGATTTTTCGTTTAAATATTAAATCTTTTGATCAAATTTGGATTTGTAATACCTGAAATTTTCAAAAACCTTGTTGAATTTTCTCAACAATTTTATAAAAATTATTTTCATAAAACCTTAAAAATTAATAAAGAAATAAAAATAGGAAATAGCTATTCTAAATTATCATTTCGAAAAAAAGTAATTTTTTTCCTTAAATCGAACCTGATTGTTTTCATACTGTCTGAATATGACTTTAAGTGGCTGTTTTCAGTTTGTTCTTTTGAATTTTCTTTAATTTTGTATATCGAAATTTCTAAATAAAGAATTTCGGTTCGGAAACTTTGTTGGTAAAAAATAAAATTTTGATAATTTTTCGAAAAGTGCATAATTTCGATTTATTTTACTCATTTGTACCTGGATTTAACCTGGATTTTTGTACCTGGATTTTTAACCTGGATTTAAGAAACCTGGGCTTACGACGATTCTAGAACTTAAGTCCTTGGCATTTTGATGACGCGTGGAACACAGACCCAGAAGAGAAGCAGTGCTCAGTCATGCGTGACGTTTGAATTCAAAATTTTTCTAAACTTACAAAATTTTAAAATATCTTTTGAAATAATTCAAATGATTTCTAAAATTTTATTCTATCATTAAAAAATTATCTTCTCAACTAAGAATATGAATTTTCTGCCAGAAAGACAAGTTTTCCACAAAAAATATGAATTTTTAGCAAAATAATTCAATTTTAAACCAAAAAGAATAATTTTTAACAATAAAGATGAATTTTGAACAGAATTAATTTTGATAAACTTCCGGAAAAAGCATAATTTCTATTTATTTTACGCATTTAACACTGAAACCTGGATTTAAGAAACCTGGGCTTACGACGATTCTAGAACTTAAGTCCTTGGCATTTCGATGACGCGTGGAACACAGACCCAGAAGAGAAGCAGTGCTCAGTCATGCGTGACGTTTGAATTCAAAAATTTTCTAAACTTCAAAAATTTTAAAATATCTTTTGAAATAATTCAAATGATTTCTAAAATTTTATTCTATCATTAAAAAATTATCTTTCCAACTCAGAATATGAATTGTCTGCCAGAAAGACAATTTTTCCACAAAAAAGATGAATTTTGAGCAAAATAATTCAATTTTAATCGAAAAAAAATAATTTTTAACAATATTGATGAATTTTTAACAGAATTAATTTTGATAAACTACCGAAAAAAGCATAATTTCGATTTATTTTACGCATTTAACACTGAAACATGGATTTAAGAAACCTGGGCTGACGACGATTCTAGAACTTAGGTCTTCCGCATTTTGGTGACGCGTGGTTCGCGGGCCCGGAAGATAATAAGTGTTCAGTCACGCGTGACGCTTAAATTCGAAAAATTTTTAAACTTAGAAAATTTAAAAATATCTTTTGAGATCATTCAAAGTATTTCGAAAATTTTATTCAATCCTCAAAAAATTATCTTCTCAACCCGAAATATGAATTTTCTGCCAGAAAGACAAGTTTTCAACAAAAAAGATGAATTTCTGACAAAATAATACAATTGTAAACCAAAAAGATGAATTTTCATCAATTTACACGAATTTTTAACGGAAATAATTTTGATAAACTTCCGAAAAGTGCATACTTTTGTTTTCTTTCACTCATTATTGACTGAAACCTGGAATTAAGAAACTTGGGTTTACGACGTTCCTATAATTTCAGTTCTCAGCATTTTGTTGATGCGTGGTACGCGGGCCCGGAAGTGAAGCGCATAGTCATGCGTGCCGTTTGTATTCCCTGGATTTATGATCAAGGCCACTCACCGCCACACCCGAAAGCGTACTTAAATCAAGGTTCCAGTGTTTTCATGTATTTCGTCGCGCTGATTACGAATATGATAGTGAAAATTGCCGCAAATTCCAATGGATTTTTTTCTTCGCTATAAAAATGTGATTCGTACTTAAATATAATTGTCTAGTAGTACTATTCTAAATATTATTATTTATATTAAAATATTAAATAAACAATGAGATATGGTATTAGGATGAAGATATGGTAATAAGACCCAGATACCTACGGGATTCGGAAAGCGACCACAATATGTAGGCTACCTATATATGTGGTTTGTTCAAAGGGCATTCCTTCGCATAAAACGTGTTCCATACCAATCCGGGCGTCGGATTCATATCAAACGGAGAGCCCGCGAAACTCATAATCAGCACATATACCAGGCCATGTATGGCTATACTGGTCCAATAATATGTGACCATAGGCATGCCAATATTGCCAGAGCACGCCCATATCACAAATGATAAGTTAAATTAAATTTGAACCGATTTCCCAACTATACCACCATAAAACTCTTTTTTTTACACACTCCTTCACTAATTAAAAATCTTTTTTGCCTGGAAATATGTTCGAATCCACACAATGAATCCATTTTTCTTTTTTGGAAAAAAAAATTATATTCAGAGGTGGCACAAGCTTTATGGAGTTTAACACGTATATCCCATAAAAAAGACGTTTTTGTAAATTTTATTCGGAATCCCCCATATTGGCTGAATCGAGTTGAAATAATGTATTTCTCTTTACAATCAGCCATAGAGTACGAATAAAATATTACTTTTTGAAAATCAGCCCCATAAGTCTGTTTTATGGTGTTCCAAAGAAAACCCCATAAGTGAGAAAATGCGAGTAGTTTGCGCTAATTATGATTTTTTTGCGTATTTTAACAAATTGTTTCTGATACATGAAAAAACACTTTTTACTGATAATTATATGTTTAACTAAATTATTTAAACAATTTATTATTGTTCGTAGCAATGTTCTCGTAGAATAGAGTTAGAAAGTCGTTTTTTTTTAATTTTCGATATTTTTGTCCAATATTCGATTAGAGAGAGGTGAAAGTTCATTATCGTTAACAAAGCATATTTGTTTAAACAATTTATTATTATTATTTTTAATATTCTCTTACAATAATGCTAGAAAATTCTAGTTTTTTCTGTAATCATCCACTTTTTGTTTACTTTTCACTTTGAGTGAGTTAAATAATTAATTAAAGTTAACAAAATTATTTGTTTAAAGAATTTATTATTAATATTAAAATTTAATTTGAATAATGCTAGAAAGTTGCGGTTTTTTCTAAAATTTACATCTATTTGTCCACTTTTCACACAGGGTGAGTTAATAAATAGTTCAATTTATCATGAATAATTATTCAAACAAATTAGTATTGTTTATAACTATCTTTTTTATTTATTAATGCAATATAGTTGCGGTTTCTTCTAAAATGTTTAAATTTGTACCCACTTTTTACTAAGTAAAGTAATAAATAATGCAAGTTAACAAACACAGTTGTTTAAACAATTTCTAACTGTTTATAACTATTTTATCTCAGATAAGTGCTGAAAAGTTGCGGTTTTTTGTGAAATTTACATCTATTTGTCTACTTTTCACACAGGGTGAGTTAATAAATAATTCAATTTATCATGAATAATTATTTGAACAAATTAGTATTGTTTATAACTATCTTTTTTTTTATTAATGCAATATAGTTGCGGTTTTTTCTCAAAATTTTAAATTTTTACCCACTTTTTACTTAGTAAAGTAATAAATAATGCAAGTTAACAAACACAGTTGTTTAAACAATTTCTAAGTGTTTATAACTATTTTATCTCAGATAAGTGCTGAAAAGTTGCGGTTTTTTGTGAACTCCTAAACTTTTTGTTCACTTTTCAATTAAATTATTTTTTCTCTTTTCCCAATATTTCAAAAAATTAAATTAAACAAAAATTACAGAAAGAAGTTTATTGCAAAGCGTAAACAAAAATGTGGCAACAAGTTAAAAATTTCAGGAAAAACTGCAACTATCTGGCATTAATATAGATGAAGATAATTATAAACAATAGTTATTTTTTTGAACAATTACTTTTGCTCAAATTAAATAATTATTGAAAATTATTAATTTTTATTCATATTATATATATAATATTATTATTATATACATAAATTTTTATTTTTAAATTTAATAATTTTTAAAATTTATTGTGAAAAATTCAAAAATAGTTGAAAATTTGAAAAAAAACCGCAACTTTCTACCTTCAAGCTAAAATAATATTATTAACAATAATCAATTGTTTAAAAAATTATTTTGAATAACTTAAATTATTATTACTTCACTCTAATTGAAAAATGGACAAAAGTTTAAAAATTCAGCAAAAAATCGCAAATATCTAGTATTAATATAGAAGAAGTTAGCTATAGACAATAATAATTTGTTTAAAGAATTTTTTTTACTATATTAAATTTAACATTAACTTACTTCAAGTGAAAATTGAACAAAAAGTTAAATATTTCAGAAAAAAACCGTAATTTCTGGCATTATTGAAAGATAATATTATTAACAAGAATAATAAATTGTTTAAACAATTATATTTGTTAAAATTATCAAACCTCTTTATAATTGACAATTGGACAAAAAGTAGAACATTTTTGAAAAAACTGCGACTTTCTATCTCCATTCCAAGAGAAAATTGTTAAAAACAATAATAAATTATTTAAACAATTTATTTGAACACCAAATTATCAGTATAAAGTAGTATTTAATGCGGCAGAAACAATTTGAATTTTAAAAAAATCATAAAAAATCATAAATAGCACCAAAATCTCGGAAAAACCATTTTTTTCACTTATGGGGTTTTTTTGGGACCCTATAAAACAGACTTATGGGGGTAAGCACGCTATTTTTGAAGTTTTAAAATTAAGAACACTTTTCAAATCATAAATGATATTATTTTTATTTTCACAGTCGTTTCAAATTAATTATTGTTGAATTGTAATTTAAAAAACAAAATTCAGCACTCTTACTGACAAACTAAAATTGGTTAAATTCCAGCCAATTAAAATTTTAATGTTCAAAGTTTGAACATAGCAGTCTGAAAATTTTTCATTTTTGAATATTTGATTCATTGTTCGCTTTTTAAATAACCAGTTAAATTTTGCTAAATTGAAAAAAAAAAATTTTCAATTCAAAAATTTTAAATTCAATAGATTAGAATGAAATATTATTTATGGAAACAAGATTTAAAAATTTGAATTAATTTTTTTTTTCAATTTCAATTTCAAATTGAATAAAAGCGTTTAATGTTGAACCTATCGTTTTCAAGTCATTCTAAAATAGAAAATAGTTTACTAAGTTTTAATCTGACATTTACGTTTGTTTAAATCGAAAATTTGTTATTTTTAACGTGAAATCCGCTAATTTTGTAATGCTGAACAATTTTCGAATCTTCTTTTCAAATGAATTATTGTTCAATTGTTCCTACTCAAAAAACAGTTAAATTTTTAAAATCATAAATTTTTTGTTATTTACATTTGATAAATTTAAATCTTTTTTTTTAAATGTTCAATTTCAAACCCTTTTAATTGTTTATTATGTAAGTCTTCAAAACTGCATTTAAAATTTTTATTTAATTGAAAATTTAGGCTTAAAAGTGAAGATCTAATATGAAAAATTTATCAAAAAATAAATCATTTGAAATTGCAACATTTTATTATAAAAATTAAATATCAAAGTGTCTTCAACTTTAAATAATAAAAATTGAAGAATATAAAATTGAGAATCTTATAATAGAAAAATTTTTTATTCTAAATCTTCAAAATTGAACTATTCCAAAAAAAGGTTCCAAACTACATACTATCAAATTATCATTCTTGAAAATTGAATAATTTGCAATTCTATATTTTTACAATTCAAGAATTTTCAATTGTAACGCATCGAAATTTTATAAATTTGAATGGTAATTCTTTAAAATTGAAGAATTTTTAACTTTGGTAATTTAAAATTAAATATTATGCAAGTTTTGAGTTTTATAAATAAAAATTCTTTGATTTCGATGCTTTACGTTAGTAATTTTTTCAATTCGGAAGATTTAAAATCGAAAAATTTATTTTTGATTTTCAAAATCTAATTCATAAAAATTCAAAAATGTTTATTTATACATTTTAAAAATTAAAGAATTTTTAATTTTTTAAATTTACAATGCAAAATTATGCAGGTTTTGAGTTAAGCAACTAAAATATCCCGATGTTTTAATGATTTACATCAGCAATTCATTCAAATTGTAAGATTTAGAATCTAAATGGTGAATTTAAATTGAAATTAAAACTAAAATAGTACCTACATTTAAATCGAAATGCGAAAGTGTAATTGAAATTAAAATTTAAATAGGAAATTGAAGTTCAAATTGAAATTGGAATCAAAATTGAAATTCAAATTGAAATCAAAAATTGAAATTGAAATTGAAATAAAAGTTGAAATTGAAGTGGAAAATTTAAATGGAAATTTTAACTTGAAATTGAAGTGGAAAATTGAAATTGAAATAGTAAATTACAATTGAATTGGAAAGTTGGAATGGAAAATTGAAATTAAAATTAAAATTGAAGTGGATATTCGAAATTTAAATAGTAAATTAAAATTGCAATTGAAATTGAAACGGAAATGGAAAATGGAAATTAAAAGGGAAGTTGAAATAAAAATTGAAATTAAAGTTGAAATGGAAAATTGAAATTTAAATAGTGACCTAAAATTGAAATTGAACATTGAAATTAAAAT
>JAABKJ010010153.1:0-11035 GCA_011634705.1 Andricus grossulariae
AATGAACGTCGTTGATAAAAATAAACTGCCCACTCGCGGTAAGGGTGGGGCCCCCTCCATCATTGAAAATAACGAATTCCTACGTTTGAAGAACGCTGAAATGTTGGAGACTTTACTGTACTTCGGAACAATGCTAAGGTTATTAATAGAAATGACAAATAAAACCATTACTTATATCACAACGATTTAACCCTTTTCTCCGTTATAGTTATAAAAGTAATTAGTAATATTTTTTCCAAATACTTAACATATTTGATAATTAAGAAATTGAGTAAATTATCTGAAACACAAAAATCAGGTAACTTTGATTTTCAATCGTCTTCCTTGTGTATTACCATAGTTATTCACTTTGCGAGAATGAAATACCAACAAAAGTTGTAGATGTAAACATAAAAAAGTTTTCACTCAAAAAATTATTTAATTCAATAAGCTTGTTTGCAGAAAAACAGCGTTTAACGCTAGAAAAATAATTAAAACATTTTTAAGGTTGATCATTCGAGAACGGTTTCATTGACTGATATAAAATTTGCAGAAAACTTGTTGAACATGCATTAAAACTTAGAAATATATAGTTAAGACAATTTTTTCCCAATATTTTGCGACCTGTAAGGGGCGAAAAATATAAAAAATTACAATTTTTTGGTTTAATTTTCTTTGCATTTTAAACATTTTAAAATTTTAATAATTCTTACAGTACATCAGAAACCGAGAAAAATTGTCTGCTGGTAATATTATGCTGAAAAAAATCATGCCTACTGGAAATCTTTAATTATTACAAAAAAGCAATAATTTACAAACACTGTTCAAATTAAGCCTTTTTTTAGACTACCCTAAAGTACATAGTTTTGAATTGAAAGTGTTCAGAATTAAATCATTTCAAATTGAAAGTATTACAAATTGAATAGTTTTATAGTGTAACATTCAATTGTATGTTTACTTTTAAACTTAAATCGATCTTTAGTTTTTAATTTAAGACGCTAAAAAATTGAACTATTTAAAACTGAACAGTATTTGAATGTCAGCGGCTTTAAGAATAAATATTTCTAAATAAAATTAATTCATTTCGAAAAATAAATAAACATCCAATTTTATGTTTCTAAGAAAAAGATATCATAAATTATAAAAGGAATTAAGTTTAAAAGTTTTCAGTTTAGTAAATAGTGAAATCCCTCAAGTTGGAGATATTCAAGATATGGACGTTTGTGAATTTGAAAGTGAATTTATGTAAAAAAAAAAAAAAATAGAAATAGAAAAGCCTGGCGTTTTAGAGTTACTTAAAAATGAATGTTATCTTGTCTGGAAGAAACTTTTTAATTTAATTATAACTAATCAAGTTTTCGAATATCAAGGGAAATAGAGTTTGAAAGTTTTCGCGTTCAAATGTATTAAAATTAAGTTAGTAGAATTATTTTTAATTTGGAAGCAGTTTAGAATTTAAAATCTTGTCCTTGAGACGGAAGAAAATCTCAATTTCTGAGGATTTCAGATGTGAACTTTATTGAAACTAGAATGGGATTTTAAAAATGGAAAGTAAACTCCAATTTGAAAGCTTCAGATTTTCAAAATTATTTCTATAAAACTTTAAAAATAATTCAAATGAATATTTAATTATTATCTTTTTATGTGCCTTTTCTTCTTTAATCCTAGTTTTTCTTCCCCTAAAACTTCCTTTTTTTGCAATGGGACTGTGTGAGGTCTGGTATTCAAAATAGGGTGTTAATTTGACTTCTTTGCAGGCTACAAGCGCTTCAGAAGGAAATGTGGATGGACAAAGTTACGGTCGTGTCTTCTGATATGAGAGAATGGGTTGCTCCCGAAAAAGCGGATATTTTAGTCTCGGAGTTACTCGGATCTTTTGGGGATAATGAATTATCACCAGAGTGTCTCGACGGAGTTCAAAGGCATCTGAAAAGTAAATTTGGAAAAAAACAACTTTCATAAACATATTGGAAAGGTATTTTAACTAAATTTAAATGTAAACTTATATTTAAATTTACAGGCAATGGAATAAGTATTCCTCGATCGTACACGTCTTACATTGCGCCCGTTCAGTCGTCAAAACTCTTCAATGAGGTGAAGCAGTGTAAAGACAAGGAGAAGCATCCTTTAACCCATTTTGAAACGCCATATGTTGTACATTTGCAAAATAAGTACGACATAGCACAAACGCAACCTCTCTTCACATTCGAACATCCGAATCGAAGTAAGCAGTTTCCAGCTATACGTTCAAAAATTATGTAACTTGTCATTAAACTACTTACTTAACTCCGTATATCATTTCAGATAACATTATAGACAACTCGAGATACGAGGTGAGAAAGTTCAGCGTTCAGCAAAACTCGATACTGCATGGATTCTCGGGATACTTTGATGCCGTTTTATACGAAGATGTAATGCTGAGTATAGAACCAAGAACTCACAGCCCTGGAATGATTAGTTGGTTTCCTATATTTTTCCCTTTGAAGGTACAAATAATAGGCTCCAATTTCTGATGTTTTTGAAAGGTATACAATTTTGAAGAAACTATTCTAAATTTTTCTCAATAATTTTTGTTGTAGGAACCCATTCACTTAAAGGCGGGAGATGAAATTTGTGTTCATTTCTGGAGACGATGTAACGCAAAGAATGTTTGGTATGAATGGAGTGTCAGTAAACCAGTGGCAATCGCGATCCACAATCCCAATGGAAGATCTTATATGATTGGATTATAGCTCTCCGATACCAAAGCACCAACAAGTAATTGCCGATTATTGACATAACGACGACGTTTTCAGTATTCCTTATCTTATAAGGTTTCTACGAAGTTTCGTGATAAACTTTTTGGATTACCCGGAACGGAATCCTCTTTTTATGTGATTAGATCTTATCATGAAATTCTGCAGGAAATAAATATTTTTATTGTTGTAAGAAATAAGTTTAAAGAAATGATTTCAATTGAATTTACTTATTAGTACTTTTTATCGTTAAATCTCAAATTTAATGTTGTACTTCATGTGAAAAAGAGAATTGCTTTATGACCACCTTAATAGTACGGAACGTTCCTAGAACGACCTGCGGGCACCTTGGGAACGTTCCACTGGAACATTCCAGCTAAGTCCCCGGAACGTGTAAAATGTCCGCCCCTTTGGAAAATTCCAGGAACGTCCAACTGGGACCTAAAGGGGAATTTCCATTAATATAATATGGATATCATATCATAGTATGGTATACGCGGTACTCAAAACTCAATAATGACATCAGTTTTTATCTGTCTCTTGCGGTTTACAAGCTATTTGCTGTTAAAAAATAACAACGATAAGGCCCATTCAAGTTCCAGTGAAACGTTCCAAATGACGGACATTTTACACATTCCGGGGACGTGGCTGGACCGTTCAAGTGGAACGCCCCCGAGGTGTCCGCGAAACTTTCCAGGCATGTTCCGTGCTATTAGCGCACATTTCTTATTGTTACAATTTGGTTGATAGATGAAACTTTTATAAACATAAGAGTATTTTAAGGTTCAAAATTATGAGAGCCGTTCATTTTCCCTTTTCTGGTTGCCCCACATTCACGACGAAGGTCTAAACTTGAAACTTAAATGGAAATAATACTGCAACTGAATCTATTCTTGAAAATTCGAAATTTCTCCGTTGCAGAATCAGATAGTAATATTTATAGATAACGAATGTTCGCCTAACTGTAAACATTTGCGTATTTTGAAAACAACAAGGTTGCAACGCCAATAGAAATAAGGGCAAGATCAATACTTTAGAATAATATGATCTTTATCTAGAGTGACATAGTTTTCTTGATTAAACGATCAAAATACCGGAAGCTAACAGAATTTGTTTTCAATTTTAAAATTGTTTAAGTTGAAGAACATGAAATTCAAAATTATTACTTTTAAACGCTTTTACTTGAAAATGTTAATTTAAAATTATTCAATTTCTTAATTTGAAATTAAAAGCGTTTGAAATGGAACCATTTTGACCAAAGGGCAATTTGTATATATAGTATAATTTAGATGTATTATTATTATTATTTCCCTATTATTTCCCCTTGACTTTTGAGCGTATGTAGACCAGATTTTCATGATTTCAGTGATTTTAAAAGTTTCAAAGGGATTCAAGAAATTTCAATGATTTTAAGAGATTTAAAATATTTCAAGATTTCACAACATTATAAAAATTATTAAGGATTATAAAAACCATTAAATTTCAGATAAAAATATGCAGTTGATAGTGAACTAAAATAAAAACCTCTGAAAATCAATTTCCATATTCCTAACAGACCTGATACTCAGCATATTTGTATAGAATTTTTTCCATAGAATTAGAAAATCCAGAAGCCGTTTTCAAACTTCACACTTTTTCCCCTGCTCCCCTCTTGTCTCCTTTTTTCAAGAATTTCTCTTTTTCCCACATTTTTCAAGAAGCTTCACCTCACTTTCGTCTTTTTTTTGTTGCTTAAATGCGAACTGAATTGATAGAACCCAGTAAGAAAATCCAACTATTTTTTGTTAAAAGTATATCCTTTTTGTTTGAAAAGTCTACTAATATATTTTTTGTTTAGAATCATCTCGTTTGGTTAAAAATTATACTATTTTCTTAAAAATTCAAATGTTGTCGACAATTTAACTGTTTTATTAAAAATTTGTTTGTTTGGGTTATAAGTTCAATTATCTTGATAAAAATTTCACCTTTGTTGGTTAAAAATGCAACTGTTTGGTTGAAAATTAATCTGTTTTGGTTAACTGTTTCTTTATTTAAATTAAAATCTTTTTTGGTTGAAAATTCTACTATGTGGTTGAAAGTTGAACTACTTAGTAAAAAATTAATTTTTGTCGTTCAAGATTCATCATTTTAGTTGAAAATTCAACTATTTCATTGTAAATTAATATTTGGATGTTGATGGTAAAATTGGCTTTAAAACCAATTTTACCATCAACATCCAAATATTGTTTTATCTGAGGGTCGATATAACTCCTTTATTCAATATTTGATTGTAAATTAACTTTTTTCTCGAAAATTAATGTTTTGTAGAAAATTTGCCTTTTTTGGCTCGAAAATTCAACAACTTGGTAGAAAATTAATCTGTTTGGTTGAAAATAATTTTTTTTAAGGCCATGTGACGAGTGGGTAACGTGACCGGCTTCCTACCTTACCGACACTTTTTTTATTTGTAAACTTACTTTCACACGAATAGCCACATTGAGTTGAAAATTTGGGATAATAAATAAGAGTACTAAGAAACGTGGCTCTGGTCCTAAATTTGTATACAGTCGAACTCGGAATTAACGTCGGTTTTGGGGCTGTCCTTGGACCTGACCTACCCTAACTAAACCAGATTTAGCTACGTTTTGTCACGCCTTCGTGAACCCCGCGCAGCTCCTGACAAGCCTACCCGCGGCGCGGCGTCAATTCTCGGAATCCGTAAATTTGGGAACGTTGAATCCGAGTTCGACTGTAATTATGAAAAAAGTTTTTTTTGTAAATATATTTTTTTTTGTTGCTTTTTTCATCATTATAAAAATGTAGGGCCAGAGCCGCGTTTCTTAGTGCTTCTTATTTGTTATCCCATATTTTCAACTCGATGTGGCTATTCGTGTTAAAATAAGTTCACAAATAAAAAAAATGTCGGTAAGATAGGAAGCCGGTCACGTGACCCACTCGTCACATGGCCTTAATTTGTGTTTTCGGGTTGTAAATTCAATTATTTGGTAGAAAGTTAACTCTTTTGTTGAAAATTTATATTTTCGGGTCGAAAATTCAACAATTTACTTAAAAATTCATGTATTTTCTTATAAATTCATCCTTTTTGGTAGAAAATTAATCTTCTTGGTTGAAAAATCAGATATTTTGTTAATTTCATCATTTTCGGTGAAATATTGAACTGTTTTTTTTTTTTTTAAATTAGTCTTTTTGCGAATACGAAATTAATCTTTGTTGGTTAAAAATGAAATTCTTTTTTCCAAATTCCGTTTTTCGTGTGAAAAATTGAACTGCTTTCTAAATTTTACGTCTTTTTAGTATGAACTTTTGAACTATTTGGTTAAAGTCACCTTTTTTGGTCGAAAATTCAATTGTTTTGTTAAAAATTCGTTCTTTTGAATTGAGAATTCATTTTTTATAGTAGAAAAGTATTTTTTTTGTTTTGCTTTAAAATTGAACTATTTGGTTAAAAGTTCAACTATTTTATTAAAAATGTATCTCTTTTGATTGAAAGTTCAACTATTTGGTTATAAATGCAACTGTTTGGTTAAACATTAATTTTGTTCTTGTTGGAAATTGAAGTAATTGGTTGAAAATTAATCTTTCCTGGTTTAAAAGTCAACACTTTTCTCTCAAACATTTGACTTTTTAGCTTGATGATTCAACTTTTTGGGAGAAAAATCACTATATTTTTTTGTTTAAAAGCATTTTGAGCTGTGCAGCTTGCGTTCTGTTAAATGAACGTTTTCATTGAGAAAAAGTCGTTTCTAAAATATTATGTTGTATCTTACTCCAGGGTAGATTCGTCAATGATTTCCCTGAACTTAAAGGTCACGGCGTGATATTTCACACTAGCTTGCGATAACAAAAATGTTGGGTTATCGTCGATGTGGTCTTCTCTGACCTTTTGACCTCACGTGATTGCGAACGTCTCCTTATTTATCGGTCACGCGTTGTCTTGGATTTCTAAAAAGTCGTCTGAAGACCTCTTTTTAAAGATTGAATTTGTCCGTAGATATATAAAAATAATCGCATAATACCATTTGATACCTAATTATTATTTTTAAATCTGATTTAAAGTATGTCGATTTCAAACGCTTCTCAAATTTAATTGCTTCCGTTTTAAGCAATTTCAAGTAATTTTAGATAAATTCAATTTTTTTATGTTTTGATGTTACTGATATTTCCAAATTAATTAATTTAAAATTTCAACGATTTCTAAATTGTCATTGATTGGTGACATTTTTGTAACGAACCCTTTCAATTTGTGTGGATTGAAACTTCCATTCATAAAATTGCGAATAGTTCTTAAAATGTAAAAAATTTGTATTCTTAATACATATTTTTTAAATAAATAACATTGGGACCTATAAATTATCATTGTACTTCAGTCTAAATAAAAATAAAATATTAAGTAAAATAACAGAAAATGAGGTAAAACGTGAAAATTAGGATTCTAACTTCTGAGGCACGAAATTAAAATAAAAAGGCGCTTAATGACGACATTCAAGAAAAATGAAGCAAAACAAAATAATAATGATCGTCTGTTTCCGTAACCTCTTATCTCCGATTCTCTGGTTTGTAATTCCCTCGATTCCATTGGATGTCATTACGCGAGCGTGCGCCGTTTCGAGAAGAACATGTTTGTCTGCAGACTAGCAGACGACATTTCTTGAAACAAGATAAGGTTAAGTCTCGGAATCTTCGCATTTACGATAAAAAAGCGAGCAGAAAATGGCTGGATTAGTGACGCAATTAGCCAGGTGCAGTGTTCGATCGATTGTCGGCACACACAATAGAGAAATTCGTAGAGTTATTTCACCAAAATCTTTGACTTCACTAGTGCGACATGCATCTACAACACAGGCTCTTCGAGAAGCGGGTAAGTTAGAGTTTTCTATTTTCCTGGGCTTTTCCTATTTTAAAAACTCTAAATTATGTGACAGAGCGACTGTACACTTCTGACCGTTACAATAACAATTTTTAACTGATGAATTATCGTTTCGAAAAAGATCCAAATTTGGACAATTTGCGCTTAAAACAAAAGAAATGTTTAATTTGAAGCCTTAGCGTATTCAACATTTTTAAAGCTGAAACTGCAACATTTAAGAATTCTCCATGGAAGATATTGAAAGTTACTGAAACCTCTAAAACTGCATGATATAATAACTATTTCATTCTCGCAATAATAAATAAGTGTTCAAAAGTAAATATAATTTAAATTTTGAACCATTGTATTCAAATGTCTTCAGCAAAATTATACCATTGAAAAATGTTTACTTCAGAGCGTTCAAAATTAACACTTAACATTTAGCTTACGATTTAAATTTTTGTGGAGAAATATTCATAAACTAAACATTTATTGAAATAGAAAGGTTCGAAAAGTTGCAAATTACAAAAATATTCCAATTGCAATTTTTAAAGATTGAAAGATTTCAAAAGTATCTATAAAAGTATATGTGTTATCGGTCAAATCCGAATTTAGTCCACACTAGTTTCAACTAGCCAAAACGCGAAGTTACCAGAGTATTTGTGGAAACTGCTTTCAAACTAGTCAAAACGTGATTTTACCGAGCACCATTGTAAAACTCCATGAAGAAGCATTAACATGCACAATATGAACATTTTTTGGCTTTTTACAAAATCGCTCGCTAAAGTCACGTTTTTTTTAGATTTAATAAAGCTGGTTTCCACAAATATTCCTATAGTAGAAGTTACTATAGAAGTATTTGTGGAAACTAACTACGTGAAGTGCGTATTGGATATATAAAACTAATTTGTATTCGGGTATTAGCGATAACATATATTCAAAATTCGAAGTGATCAAAATTGAACCATTGCAAATAAAAACAGTAAAGATTCAGTAATTGTAAAATTAACCTTATTACAAAGGAAATACTGCTATGTATTATAACCATGTAATACTAGCCCAGCTCTATACTTTACCAGTTACTTTTACCGTAACTGTTCAGTTCTCTCAAATAAATCAAATATCATGTAAACGAAACAAATTCCATTTCACATATATACTACAATCACAGTGCCACAAATTAAAAATCTCAAATTTTAAATGTTTGAAATTGAACAGTGTTGATATTCAAGTTAAATTTGCAGTATTCATAAATATTGTATAATTTCACATTGAACAAAGAGCGGTGTATATTGAATAGTATTAAATCATGAGTATATAAATAATATTAAAACGGAATTTGAAGTGTACGTTATTACATATTCAAACCAGGACAATTTGGAATTCATTTATTTAGAAACTCCTTAACATGAAAGGAACTATTTCAAGCTAGAAAAAAAATAAAAAAGGATTCACAATCCTGATAGTTCATATTCAATTAAATAGAAATTTGTCACTATTAATGGGGATGAAGTCCGTATAACTTTTACACCAGTGCTTTATATTTTTTAAATGCAAAATATTATCAACGACTTTTATGTCAGAATGTTTATATTTTTTTAAATGTGGAATGAGATATTATTATCTTTTATCCGCAAACTCAAGTACTAATTTAAAGATGTATTTTTAGAAAGGCGATACACCAGCAAACACGAATGGGTAGAGGTAGATGGTAAAATCGGTGTCGTTGGAATTTCCAACTACGCTCAGGATGCTCTTGGCGACGTAGTTTATGCTCAACTCCCAGATGTTGGTTCCACAATTAAAAAAGAAGGTATACATTGACTGCCTTTTTTTCAACAAATATGACGTTCCGCAAGGAAAGGGCCCACTTTGTTACGTACCGGCGTATGTAGCTGAGTAACTTCAAGACATTGTAAGCCTAGGTCGGGCTCTAGGTTTAAAGACGAGTCGCTAGGGCACTTTTTAAGTATTAACTTCAGAAACCCGCTTTTTGAAAAAAAACTTACCTAAGGTACCATAAGCGCACGTGTCATATTTTTTTCAAATATAAAATGTACCCACTGCCGTTCACTTCCGAGCAGGGCCGCATTGAGGGTCGTGGGAGCCATAGGGCCGGTTAAAATGTGGGGGCCTTTTGTAATTCCTTCCTGGCTTCTAAAAAAAAAGAGCTAGTTACATTTTTGGGGGCCCTGCCGGCCCCGTCCTAAATACGGCCCTGCCGGCCCCGTCCTAAATACGGCCCTGCTTCCGGGATATAATTATAATGTCATCAAATAGATCGATGTATCTCATAAAAACCCCTAAAACGATACTTTTATCCCTTGTTCTTAAAAACGTGAATATCTCCTCAAGTATGATCGCCAAAGTGGGCCGTTACCTTGCGCAACGTTATAAATACTTAATTATTTATTTAATTCTTCCACTTCTTGAAAAAAAAAAAATTAATCATAGACGAGTGCGGAGCACTAGAATCTGTAAAAGCAGCCTCAGAAATTATAAGTCCAGTCACTGGAAAAGTCCTTGAGAAAAACGAAGCTGTAGAAAATAAACCTGGCTTGATAAACTCCTCGTGTTATGGAGACGGTTGGCTTTTTAAAGTTGAACTCGAAAATCCTGAAGAAATCCAGACTCTGATGGACGAAAACGCATACACGGAATTTCTCAAATCTGATCCACATTAGCAAAGTTCCAGTTCCACAATGCGAAAAAATACACAACAATCACTTAATTGTATATATGATAGCATCAATTTCTTATGGAAATTGTGTACAATGTTTATATATCTTAGAATTTTTGTAATAAAAAAGTATCCAATAAATTATTAAAATAATGTTGTCAAATAAGAGATTTTAAAATTCTCTTTCGCCCTTTTCAATTTGTATTACTTTTAAAAATAGTTTTTAATTTAAACTGTGATTAAAATTAATAGTAATGCTAAAAATATTAATTGTTACAATGATCTAAGCAAAGCAACATATCATTATAAAAAAAAGATTCTAAGACCACATATAATATTTATCTAACAATAAGAAACGGGATCTAAAGTAAAATTTAATATTGAAAAGCAGATTATGAAAGATGAGAAGTCACGATGATCGTTATATGTTAATAATAAAGATGTATTTACAATAATTGAGGTTTTGTTTTCTACATAATTTACAATTGCCAATTTATAATGGCAGTGTCATATAACAGTGTTTATAACAGCAGCGCATAGGAAGTGTGTCGCTCGTAAACATAAGATTAAGCTTGAAAAACGACGAGTCTGATTGGCAAATAATAAAAAGGAAGATGACATTTGACATTAAATTATAGAGCATTTGCCAATTATAATTGGTAACTGTACATCGATATTTAACACAATACACATACATTATTATGTATGTGTGTATAGCTTACTATTAAAATAGCTCCCTAATTACAATTATGGTTAATAAACGTGCACACACATATATGTATATATATATATATA
>JAABKJ010010154.1:0-11035 GCA_011634705.1 Andricus grossulariae
TATTACCTGGTGGCTACCTACATCGGACCCACGCTATCCCCACTTATTTCTGCGTTTGCGCACATAATTCATCGATTGTATGATTTGCAGGGGCATCGTTACGCTCCATTTGATTTTCTAGATTGCAAATTCTTCTTTGAGTCACGGGCGTACCTATTTTATTTGTCGCCCGTCCTTTTATATTCTAAATAATAAATTCGATAGTTGTTTTTATATTATATACTTATTTTTGTACCATAAGATTATGAGAAAAGACTAGACCGTCTCAAAGTCTTATTCCCTGCTGAAATACATGGGCACACCGCGGCTCGGCGTCATGCCCCATATGTGACGGCTCAAGATTTAATTAATTTGAATACACTTAAAACGTTTATAGGAACAAATCATGATACCAGAGGTTTGATAAAATACTTTACCAATTAAAATCTAACTTTTTCATGCTTTGAATATTTCAAAATATGCTGTAAGTGCTTAATTTCAGCCAAAGCCTTTTTCATCGGTTTCCGCCAAAACTGTTTTTTCATAATTACTCTTCTGACGCGAACTTTAAAAGAGAAATTGCATTAAATCACTATTTTTCTAAACAGATTAAACTATTTTATGTGAAAAACTAATATGAATATCAAAAAATACGGGCGTTATTTGTAATAGGCACTGTGCCCCGCACCGACACCATACCCCACTCTCTCCTATGTTTGCCTTGGATACGGATGAACTTGAGTATCCAAACAACTTTCTTTTTATTTTATAGATTTTTTTCTTACGCAAAAGTTACTTCATTGCCACTCTTAATAAAAATTATTAAAACTTAACTAATTTTCTAAGCCCATTTCACAAATTCGATTAGCGAAAGTGGGCCACTAAAGATTAGTAAAAAATTACTAATTTGATTAGTCAAGATATTTCCTAATTTAATACTGAAAAGCAACTAATTGCTTAGTACAAATGTATAAAATTATTATTTAGGACTCTATGTAGTGATTAAAAAGAGGTTATAAAAGTGGGAAAAGTGAAAAAAGGATAATTTAATAAAATAACGATATGGTGTATTATTTTAAACTCTATTGAAGTAATAAGAAGGCCCTATTATAGAATTGTAATCGGGACCTCGCCTGTTTTTATCCTCAAAATATTGTCTAGTGATTGTTTCCACAAAGTTTAGAAAAATAAGAATTTTTTCAAATGACAATAGATAAATGTATTATAAAACAATTATGGATATTGAGGCTCCTGATGCGATACTTTTCAACAGAATTCTGTTTTAGATTTTAAACATATTTACTGCTGTATATTTTTCTAGTTTTTCACAGAAAATTGCAATTATTCAAGGGAGAGTGGATTTATAAGAAATATATTTTTTAATAGGCTATGAATATCAATGTGATTGCGTAATGAAGCAAGAGAGTTTATGAACAATAAACAATGTTATTAACGGCAGGTACAGGTTTTGCAACAGTTTCAGGAAAAATTGTGACACTGTTTGGCTTGCTGATTTTTTATTGACAAATGAAAAGTCTAGACAATTTAAAAATATCAATTTTTGAACAGTAATTCACGGAGAGAATTTTTCATTCGATCCGAAGATTTGTTTTTGCTTTTAACAGATCTAACCTCGATACAAATTATGTAAAAATTTCCAATTTTGCTGATTTAAAAAAAAAATTATTTTTCTGTAGCGCTGTAAGTTACAAATGATTTATCGTACAAAAAAATGCAAGAAGCTAAACATTTTTTTTTTCTCAAAGATGCTGAAAATTATTTTATAAATTTTTTTGTATTTAAATTGTAAACTCAATGAGAAAAATTATTTAAACAAAGACTGACCAGGATTACAACAACAACAACAAAAACAGAAATTCGTAATCAGGGAACTTCTTTTTTTTCTTTTTAAACAAAAGACATCTTGGAAACGCCTTAGTGCATACAGAAGTGTAGGTGGCGACTGGAATAAAATCAAAAACATGGATTTTGAATTTAACAACATATTTGTTTAATATAAACAAGTATTTAATTTTTTTAAATTACGCTAAAATTCATCATCAAAATATGTATTTATTTCTGTTGCATGGATATGCATTCATCTTAGTGAAAGATTTATTTGATTAGAATAAATATTCGTTTTGGAATAGTATCCTTCGGATTATACATTGGGAGAAAAATTTCTTCCACCCAAATTATTCAATGCTTAATTTAACAAAATAATAATTTCTTTGGAATAGACGTTAACACGTTCTCAACACTATATTTTATTCATCTAAAAAAATGCTTGATTGGTATATAAATGAATCAAATCTTTGTATCAAATACATATATTTTTTTCTAATTAATATTCTTTCTAATTAAATAATTATTTCTTTGATTTGAATATCTTCATTTCCGTAACATATTTAATCGTTAAGAAGAAATATTTCTTTGGAATAGTCTCCTTCATATTCTACATTGAATGAAAAATGTCTTCCACCCAAGTTATTGAATGCTTAATTTAACAGGATAATTATTTCATTGGAATAGACGTTTATAGTTTATAAATAATTCAATTATAATAATCAAATGAAACATTTTATTTAACTAAAGAAACAAATATTCATCTAAAAACACAATTTTATTCGTCTAAAGAAATACTTCATTGATATATAAATGAATCAACTCTTTGTATTATATTATATATTATTATTTATATTTATATTATATATTTTCAAGTCAAATACTATTATTCTGAATTCACTAATTATTTCTTTGATTTAAATAAACCTAAAGACTTGATTCAAGTATGGACAAATTAATTAATTCAAATGCGTCTATATTAATCCAAAGAATCGAACTCATTGAATCAAATAAATATTTCATTGAAGGACTAATCAGATTTCAACGAATTTAGAACTTCTCAATGAAGGAAATCATTTTTTTTAAATTTACGAAATATTTAATGTAATAACAAAATTCAGCTAAAGTATTCCCTTCTTTAGATAAAAGAAATATGTGCCTTATTTAGATAAAAATTACTACTGTCAAAGAATAATTTTTTGATGCTAAGAAATAAAATTCACGGAAATTCATTTACTTCGTAGCAAATTTTTTTTCAATACATATATTAACATTAATAAATTTATATTAGACCTATTATGCAATTATGTATTGTATATTAAAATAATAAAATAATTACATTCTATTTATACATTTATATTCATTTAAATGTGTGTAAAGTCATTTGCATATATTGTATAGGAAGTCAAGGACTATTTTTTTCTGACAATGGAGCCAAAAGCACAGGAAAGTTTACACTCCACCAATAAAGATGACTTTTATACTATAAAAGATGAATTTTAGATTCAAAAGGATAAATTTTCATTAACAAGGTTGAGTTTTCCACCAAAAAAAGATAACTTTAACAACATAATTAAATTTTCAACAAATTAATATCGTTTGCTACCCGAAAAGGTGAATTTGCAACAAAATACAGGAAGTTTCTACAAACTAGGTGGATTTCCAGCCTACAAAAGAAGCATTTTTTACCAAAAATGGAATAGTTAAATTTCCAGATAAAAAATAAATTTTTAACAAAAAAAAATAATAAATTTTCAACAAAAGAGTTAAATTATCAACCAACTTATGTGAAAGTTTTCCCGGGAACTGACCGAGAATCTCATGGGAAGTTACTGTCGCGAATCGAACGGAAATTTCTCGATAGTCCAATGGCAAACTGTATGAAACATATCTAACTTGGGAAAGTTTAGTTTGACGAGTACTTTAGAGTTCGTGCAATCGGTTCCTGGAGGACAAAACATCCAACCCGTGCACCAGGTGTACTAAACACACCTTCTCCGAGTCAGTCTGTTTCTACGAGTACTTGAGGTGTCCTTAAATCGGCTCCTCGAGAAAAAGACATTCGACCCTAGCATCAGGTGTACCAAGTACATCTTGTCCGAAAAAGTTTGGGTTTACGAGCACTTCAGGGTTCTTGTAATCAGTTTCTCGAGGACACGACATTCAAGCTGGGAAACAGGTGCATAAAACATACCTTCTCCGGTGAAGTTTATTTCTACGAGTACTTGAGGGCTCCTTAAATCGGTTCCTCGAGGAAAAGAAATTCAACCAGTAGTATAACGCATATTTTCTCCGGGGAAGTTTGGTTATGCGAGTACTGTAGGGTTCCTATAGTCAGTTTCTCGAAGACACGACATTCGACCTGTGCACCAGGTGTGTAAAACATACCTTCTTCGGCGAAGTTTGTTTCTACGATTTCTTTGGGGTTTCTCTAGTAAGTTTCTCGAGGACACAATATTTAAATTGTGCATCAGGTGTACAAAACACATCTTTTCCGTGGAAGTTTACTTTTATGAGTACTTTTGGGTTCCTACAATCGGTTCCTCGAAGACAAGACATCCAACACGTGCACGAGAAGTACCAAATACATCTTCTCCGAGGAATTTTGGTTTTCACGAGTACTTTAGGATCCCTCTATTTAGTTACTCGAGGACACGACATTTAACCTGTGCATGAGGTGTATAAAACACATCTTCTCCAAGTAAGTTTGTTTTTACGAGGAATTGAGGGTTCCTTGAATCGGTCTCGTGAGGAAAAGACATTTGACCCTTGGAAAAGTGTACCAAAAATATCTCCGAAAAAGTTTGGGTTTACGAGTACTTCAGGGTTCTTGTAATCAGTTTCTCAAGGACACGACATTCCACCTCTGAACCAGGTGTGTAAAACACATCTTCTCTGGGGAAGTATGGTTTTACGAGTACTTGAGGGTTTCTGAAATTGGTTGCTCGAGGAAAAGACATTCATCCCTTGCACCAGGTGTACCAGATGCATCTTCTCGGAGGAAGTTTGGTCTTAAGAGTACTTTAGGGTTTCTGTAGTATGTTTCTCAAGGACACGATATTCAAATTGTGCTTTAGGTGTACAAGAAACACATCTTCTTCGTGAAAGTTTGCTTTTATGAGTTACTTTTGAGATCCTGCAATCGGTTCCTTGAGGACAAGACATTCAACACGTGCACGAGAAGTACCAAATACATCTTCTCCGAGGAATTTTGGTTTTTACGAGTACTTTAGGATCCCTCTATTTAGTTCCTCGAGGTTACGACATTTAACCTGTGCACGAGGTTTATAAAACACATCTTTTCCAAGTAAGTTTGTTTTTACGAGGACTTGAGGGTTCCTCAAATCGGTCTCGTGAGGAAAAGACATTTGACCCTTGCAAAAGTGTACCAAATATATCTCCGAGAAAGTTTGGGTTTACGAGTACTTCAGGGTTCTTGTAATCAGTTTCTCGAGGACACGACATTCCACCTCTGCACCAGGTGTGTAAAACACATCTTCTCCGGGGATGTATGATTTTATGAGTACTTGAGGGTTCCTGAAATTGGTTTCTCGAGGAAAAGACATTCATCTCTTGAAGCAGGTGTACCAAATTCATCTTCTCGGAGGAAGTTTGGTCTGACGAGTACTTTAGGGTTTCTGTAGTATGTTTCTCAAGGACGCGATATTCAAATTGTGCATTAGGTGTACAAAAAACACATCTTCTCCGTGAAAATTTGCTTTTATGAGTTACTTTTGAGATCCTGCAATCGGTTCCTTGAGGACAAGACATCCAACACGTACACCAGATGTACCAAATATATCTTTTCTGCGTAAGTTCTCCTTCACAATTACTTTGATGTCCCTGCAGACGGTATATTCACCAGCTGTATGGAATACAGATTCTCTGAGGAAGTTTAGTTTCACGTGTATTTTGAGGTTCCTGTAGATAGTTTCTCAAAGACACAACATCCAACCCGTGCAACAAATTTGCAAAATATATCTAAGCAACCATCTGCCATTTCATCATTCTAATTTTCAAATTGTTCAGGCAGAGAAACGTATGGTTGAAATCGACAAAAACGTAGATTTCGAAATAATATTTCTAAATTACTAATTGCAAAATTTCAAAAATGTTATGTGTCTTATTTTATTCTTCATTAACACGAAGGATCCTCCTGTTGACAAGGATCGATGACAGCATCTGCCGATCCTTCATCTTCATGAGGGAAAGTTGGGTAGAGGGGGAAGAGGAGCATGTAGATGAAGATCAAATGGGCAGCGCTCTTGAGGTTCATTAATTTGTTTCCGGTGAACCACTGCCTCTTTTACTATTAAACTTATCGAACTTGTAAAACACATTTAGACCTTTATTTGGAAAACAAATTTAAAACATTTTAAATTAAGAATTTCCAAAAAACGCGATTTCTATATATATATTTTTTTTTTCTTAAAAAAAAGTCAAAATTCTTTTTTTCTTTCAGGAATTTTTCGCATATCAAATTGCATTTTATTACGAAAAACTCAGACCTCCAAAAGTTGAATCAGTTAATTAGAACCAAAGATGTAAAAATTTGAGGAGCAAAGGTAGTCAAAAATGTCATTAACCAATATATCCAAAAATGCATTATTGAAGAAAAGAATTTAAAAAAATTATTGAAGAATGATGAACTCGAATACATTTAATCCATCTTCTTCTAAATGAATTTTTTTTTCAATTATTGCTACGCAACAATGATACATTTTTATTTGCAAATTGTATACATTGTATATACGCTGTTTATATGATTTTTACCAATAATAGTACATTATGTAACAAGGGGCGAGTGGAGCAGATTTTTCCTGCGTTAGGTCAGTATTACCCGAGGGAAAAATCTATTTTCGTCCCGTGTTGCATATAGTATCTTATTCCACTCTCGACCGTGGCCATCTTTTGGCCCTGAAAATCGGGTACAAGGCATTTTTCTATAGCTTCGTTCGCGGCTCGAATTCTGATCGACTCAATTTTCTTAATTTTACTTTCGCCCCGAAAATTCGGTTTAGGGGAAATATATGCTACTTTCGCCCCTATTTTCAGGGGCGAAAGGTGACCATTTTGGTGGAGCGTGGAATAAAGATTTTATCATCCTCTAAATTTGAATCAGTGAGAAATTGCTCATTGGACCAAATTAGTCAGAATTTTTACTGATTCACAATGCAATTTCCCTTATTAAAATAGCTAGAAATGGGTAACCGATTGAAATCAGTAAGGATTTGTACCGACAAACAGTGAATAGTCAGTATTTCAAATTTAGAGAGTAAATAAATGTATAGTATTCGATTATTATTCAATAAAATATAAATCAATTTAAATTATTCACAAAATCATTTAGTTTTGCATTTCATGGCTATCAGAAAAATGAAATTAACAATAGTTAAGAATTGCGCCGACTAGTCAAAAACAAGCATAATTTTTTTGAATGAAATAAATTTAGAAAATCACGTGGTGCGGGTTATCGGCCTTGCACAATTTTTATATGGATATGGAAAGAAGAAGTGTAAATTTTACTTGAAACGTTTCTCGAACGTTCGATAAACGTGTTTCCATTGTTTTGTATATTATCTGTATACAACAAAATTTAAATTATACATAATTTTTCTACTATGTATAATTTTTCCTCTTGGGTATTATTACATATGTTATTATGTTATTATATATAATACATATAATATATATATATAATATATATTATATATGTTATTCAAAGAAACGTTTTCCTTTGTGTTGTAACAAACTTTCACCAAATTCGCTGATTTAAATTTTCTATTATAATAACTTATAAACAAATTTTATTTTTAATACTCGAAATAGGAAATTTAAACAGTGTTAGAATTCGATTACAACCTTTCGAAATTGAAAGTTAGGAATTTTTATTCTTTTCAATTGAAAATTCCTTTAATAAATGTTAAACTTAGATATTTTTTTGTTTTTGCAACATTTATAATTTCAAATGCCAAAAGAAGAAAATTAAATATTATTTTCTGTGAAATAATCTAAAATTTATTTCTATATGTGTTTTTCGCATCTAGATGCAAAACAAATATTCCATAGAAATTATGTAAATTGTACAATCATCAGAAATTTTATTGTGCCCGTATTAAAAAACAAATGAATAAACTTGTTTTATTTTCAATGAAGAAATGTTTCTATCTGTCAAATCAAATATTTCTCAAAGACCTACAGCTGTCCAGAAAAATACTTTCGTCTGAAAAAAATAAGCTCTATCATTCTCCGAAAATAGAAATCGTGCTTCTCTTTTGAAAACATGCCTCGTAGTTTTTACTTTCTCAAGATATTTCTTTTATGTCAAAAAAACATCTCTTTACATTATTTTGGGAACCTATTAAAAATAATGTTATCGTAATAAGATGAAGCTGTAAAATCAGTTTCGTGAAACGAGCAGCAAGCGCCCATTGAAAAGAGTTCCACAGGCAAACATATCCATTGATAATTGTTTATAATTTATAACAATTTATATAAATAAAAAAACACCATAATATAGCAAGTATTATTTTTGATTACAATTATGCGTGCGAATAGGTTCAATTAGAGCCATCCCCGTAGACAATCGGACTAAAAAAAAAATCCAGCATAGTTGCATTCTCTTTGGTCCATGTCATCAATTCTTTTACCTCTCTTCCTTCCTCTTCTTTTACCTCTCTTCGGCATAAAATTTTGAATTTTAATATGTTGATGATTTCTTACATGGATGTCAGTATTTTTATACGCTTGGTAGTGTTCGAGTATTGATAAAATACAAAACCTCAGGCTTGCAGCTTTAATAGCAGGGATCACAGCTCAAAAGTAGCTCAAAAAGGGGAAATAGGATTATTTTCTCACGAAAAAGGGGAAAGTAGGGAAAAGATTATTTTCACATGTCGAAAAGAACAAATAACCTTTTTATAAGAAATATTGAAGAAAGTAGGCGAAGTTAAAATCCTTAATTTAATTCCTTCTTACGTTTAACGTCTGGAAATATAATATATGAAAGTGGTGGCAAAAGTCAAAACGACTACTTCCAGTCAAAAATAGTATAATTTATTGTGTCGGGTTCATAACGGAATTAAACCGTATGGCATTTCGAAACATATACCAGTTTCCTCATTAGATTAAAATTGATCTAAAATAAAAATGAACAATAATAATAATAAATAATTAGACATATTGAAGAAAGTAGGTAATGTTAAATCCTTCTTATTTTTAATGTCTCGGAATATAATAGGGGAGAGTTGGGTATGGTGTCGGTGCGGGGCACAGTGACTATTACAAATAACGCCCGTATTTTTTTATATTCATATTAGTTTTTCACATGAAATAGTTTTTTCTGCATACAAAAATAGTGATTTAATGCAATTTCTCTTTTAAAATTGACGTCAGAAGAGTAATTATGGAAAACAGTTTTGGCGGAAACCGATGAAAAAGGCTTTGGCTGAAATTAAGCACTTACAGCATATTTTGAAATACTCAAAGCATGAAAAAGTTAGATTTTATCAGGTAAAGTATTTTATTGAACTTCTGGTATCATAACTTGTTTCTATAAACGTTTTAAATGTATTAAAATTAATTAAATCTTGGGCCGTCACATATGGGGCATGATGCCGCGCCGCGGCGTGCGCATGTATTCCAGCAGAAAGTAAGAGGTTATAACTGATTTCGCAACATACTTTACTTTGATTGATAATAAAACATTAAATTAGAGTTGAAAATGCCTGCAGTCATTTTTTTTTATTACATTACACTTTCCAGAATTATTATATGATATAATTTTTATTTTACAATGTTCATATTGCTTAAATAAGCGGCATTGATATGACGGTCTCCGTACCCCAGTGTATGGGATACGCTGACTGGAAGACAACATCCATCAATTAATTAAATATAAAATAATGAAGTAATTAAAAAGCGCTTCGGAATAATAACATATGTTTCCTTGTAATGTAAGCTTAACCTTAAAAAATACATGCATCAAAATCATATTTAAATCATCATTTATAGGGCATTTAAGGCAAAGCGAGACACCATACCCCACTCTCCCCTAGATGAATGTGGTGAAATAAGTCAGAAAGACTACTTCCAGACAAAACTAGTATAATTTATTGTGTCCAGTTCATAAAGGAATTAAAACGTAAAATCTGATGAGGAAACTGGTATATGTTTCGAAATGTCATACGTTTTAATTCCGTTATGAACTTGACACAATAAATTATACTATTTTTGCCTGGAAGTAGTCGTTTTGACTTTTGTCAACACTTCAATTTTTTTGTAAGGAGTGTTATATTTTTAAATAATTTTCAAGGATTATTCAATGATTTCTGCCATTTAAGAATTTATTTTTAAAAATTGGATATACTTAGGTCGTTGGAAATCTATTCACAGTGATATAAAAAAGTCCGAACAAATAAAATTAGTTAAATACACAATTTCAATACGTTTAACATCGTTCTCATGAATATTTCTTTCGAAGATTTGTAATTTCTTCCTTACTATAATTAATACTCTCAATGTACATTTAAAACTACACGGAAAAAATTGAATATCTAAATTTGCTATTTTGTCGTGCATCATGTGAACTCCGAACGCATTTTCCCTGAAATTTAGTAAATATCACAACTTTAAATACCCTTGTTTACAATATTCCTGGCACATGTTGCAATTTGAAATAGTAAAATTTACTAAATTCCAGAAAAAACGCGTTCAGAGTTTAAATGACGCACGATAAAATGGCAAATTTAGCCATTCATTTTTTTCCGTGTATACTCTTAGAGCGAAGTAAAAATGCTAAAATTATTGAATCGTTTGAGCTGAAGAGACAGCAATTTTATGACTTGACATCCAAAACAAGTAAAGAACACAAATGTTAAAATCGATAAATATCTTCTGTTCTCTTTTTTGAATTTACAATTCAAAAACTTCAGAATTGAAGAATAAATTTGGCCTTCTTTATCATTTTTTGAAAATGTACAAAAACATGTTTTTAGGGTTGATGCGAACCCGAAATTTCTTCAGCCTGAACCAAAGAAACATGTTATTACTTTTTATTCATGGGAAACATTTTTATCTTGGTGTTTATAACGTTCCAAAATCGCAAAAAAAAATGAAATGCCAAAAATCCTAAATCACGACAAAAGTTTTTTTCCGAAAAAGCAAAATGATAAAATGTTTCTTTGGTTCAAGCTGAATAAATTTCAGGTTC
>JAABKJ010010155.1:0-11035 GCA_011634705.1 Andricus grossulariae
ACTCCCAATATCCCATCATTATTAGGGTCATCACGATTCAGGCCCATAACCATAATCTTTACTGCTTTATGGTACCTGCGTGACGTCACGTACTCAGATGACCCAGCTTCTTTAGGACCTTTAGATATATCTAGTCTGTTGATAAAGACAGCTATCCTTGTTTCAGAGAGTGAGAGAGATAGTGGTGTCTATTTCAATACCTAAAAAATTATGCAGGTATAGGCTGAAGGGTGCAGACCAGAAAAATACCAAATGTAGTTTGAAACTGGTCTTGAAGTGGTATTAAATTGATCTTTCTTTTCACGAGGGAGGCCTTCATCGCGTAATAATGAAACGTCATCCAGTGCAGGTGAAGGAGATGTTTTAATGCAGTACGATTACTGCATTTATTCATGTGTGCATTTATTATCGACGGCTGAGTTAGTTCGGTCTCCATCGCAAGACAAAAGCAAATGCAAAGAAATAAAAAATATGCCCTTCCACATCAACGATGTGATCGAAATATCTTCGCAATAAAAGATAATTGTTTCAAATACTACTGCTTGCTTTACAGATAGACACCATCGCAAAACCGGTATTTTCGGATTCAGGGGGTCTTAAAACGTGGAGATTTAAAGAAATGCGCCAAAGTCAGTATTCACAGAAAAACGACACCTTCTCATTATTATGAGAATGTAAAAATTAATGTTTAGCACCAAACAGAAACGAATTTTCAATAAAAAAATATAAATTCTGAACGAGTACTGTTATAGTAGATATTTCAACTGAATCATATTTCAATTTTTGTAATTAAAAACAATCTTAAATGGAACCAGAAAAGACAAATTTTGAACGCAAAGAGTATAACTTCTCACCGAGTTCTCAACATCGTTTATGTGTAGGGGTTTCCTTGCATTTGCTTTTGCCTTTCGATGAAGACCAAACTAAATCACCCTTCGATAATAAATGCACACATGAATGCAGTAATCGTACTGCATTAAAACATCTCCTTCACCTGCAATGGATGACCGTTCATTATTACGCGATGAAGGCCTGTTACAATCTCTACAACTACGCAAAACATGGCTCAATTTGATTTTAATTAGCTGAATAAATTTCCCGATATAATATACAAAAAAAAAATGAAGAAAAAAAAAGATTAGGAAAATTGGTCAATATTGTCAATAATGAAGGTAATCTTATTAAAGTGAATGCAAAATTACCAAAACTCTCAACTGAAATGAGACGGATTCACCGATGTTTTTCTATCTTTTGGTAATCTTCTCGACATTATCTAATGAACCTAATGCAGCCTATTAAAATTCAATTCCATAATATTTTAATAATTCTTTATTTCTGTCAACCAGCCTCAATCAGTTAACAATAGCAAGGTCGGGTGAGGCATGCAACCGCCAGCATATGTGACGCGATCCGAGAAAAGGGACCTACTAGGCAAAATATCGATTTTCGGATTATGATGGATTCTATAAGTTCTTTAACGGGCCTTTCGAGGGGTACAATTAGAAATTTTGTATCTACATTATTTCACAAGATATAAATTATTGAAAAAGAATCTTTGAACGCATGCGGAGGGGCAGCTTGACGCCACAGCTCTTTTTCTTCTCTCACCACTTCCCCTACTACTCGCCGCGGCCTCAGCGTGGAGCTCTACGGCCTACGCTTTGGGAGCATCCATAAAGGATGTCACAGTTTCAGGGGGGGGGGTAGCCATATTGTGACAGTCTATGACAGAGGACATTGAACCCCATTGACAAAATTGACAATGGGGGGGGGGGGGTCGAAAATTCGCCAAAAAACGGTGACATCCTTTATGGAAGCTCCCTTTGCACAATTAGGTATTTCATGTTATAGCGTCAACTGTCAAGGTGGCTGCACGCCGAGGGCCAAGCAATAATACCAAACAATACCAGATAATACCAATTGAAGGGAACAAAACTTAATTTTTTATACAACTTGGACAAGAATAATTTTTTGGGACTGAAAAGTTTCGAAAAACAAAATTTCCGCGACTGTAAAATTCCCGAATTGGAAAACTCCCAAATTATAAAATTCCCGAATTATTAAATTTCCGAATAATAACATTCCCGAATAGTTTATAATATTACCGATTTGGAAAATTCCCGAAAGTTCATAATATTGCCGAATTTAAAAATTCGCGAATGATAAAATTTCCGAATAGTAAAATTTCCGAATTTGAACATTCCCCAATAATAAAATTTCCAAATAATAAAATTCCCGAATACAAAAATTCCCAATAGTTAATAATAATACCGAATTTGAACATTCCCGAATAATAAAATTCCCGACAAAAATTTGCAGAATTCTAAACAATCCGAAATAGAAATTTCCCAAATGTAAACAATTAATTTTTAATCATAAATATTGTTTATTTATTAAAAATACAATAATAAAATATTAAACAAATCAAATATATAACAATAAACTGAAAAATACCGAAAAATAACATTCCCTACTCTGTAAAATTCCCGAATTGGAAAGATCCCGGATGAATTTCCCGACTTATAAAATTTCCAAATAATAAAATTCTCGAACTGTTCATAATATTGCCACATTAGAGAATTGCCGAATAATAAACTTCCGGACAATTTATAATAATACCGAAAGTGAAAATTGCCGAATAATAAAATTCCAGACAAAAAATTGCGGAATCATAAAATATCCGAACTAGAAACTTCCCGAATTATAGAATCCCCCCCCCCCCAAATGATTTTCAAGAAATATTATTTACTTATTAAGCACACAATAATCAAACATTTTTATCAAAGAAAACTGGTTACTGTTTCAAAAATTTTCATGATTGTTTGAATGAAAAATAAGAATAATTAAAGAAGATTGCTATCCAGGAATATATATTTTTTCAACTATTGTTATTTCAAATTCAAGCGATAATTTTAGAATCTTTAGACATAAAAAAAATATTTTTTTAATCAAAATATTTGATTATTGCATTTTAAATAAATAAATAATATTTATGAAAGAAAATTTTTTAATTGATTACACTCGAGAATTTTCTAGTTCGGATATTTTATAATTCGGAAATTTTATACCTGGAATTTTATTATTCGGGAATTTTCAAATTCGGTAATATTATAAGTTATCGGGAATTTTATGACTCGGAAATAAGTTCAATTCGGCAATATTAAAAACTGTCCGGGAATTTTATTATTCGGGAATTTTCCAATTCCGAATTTTATTTTGGAGGAATTTTACTATTCGAAAATTTTATTATTCTGAAATTTTATTATTAGGGAATTTTCCCATTTGGAAATTTTACAGTGTCGGGAGTTTTATTTTTCGGGAATTTTAAAGTTCGGTAATATTAGAAACTTTCGGGAATTTTCCAATTCCAGGGCTCGGAACTGCTCAAGCTTCAAAAAATGTTAAAATAGTAACCATACTTCTTTCAAAAAAGTAAACGTAAAGTAACAATAATTTGGCAAAAAAGTAACTGAAATTATGAATCGTCTAAAAAAACTGAATGTTTAAGAAAGTATTTCAACTTGAACAAAATGTTTGAATTTTTCTGACTAAAAAAGATGAATTCTCAACGAAAAATGTAATAGCTGATATAATAACCAGTAAAGATTTTAATTTAATATAAAAAAAAACAGTTGAATTTTCAACCAGTGAATAGGTATTTTTAACAAAAAAAAGTTATCTTTCAACCAAATAGTTGAGTTCTCTATCAAAAAAGGAGAATTTGCAACCCAAAAAGACGAATTTTCAACAAAATAAGTACATTTTTAACCAAAAAGATGAATCGTCAAATAAAATGATGTATTTTTAAACAAAAGGGCTATTTTCAATCCGGAAGATTAATTTTCTACCATAAAAGATGAATTTCCAACTAAAATGATGAATCTTCAACAAAAAAATGAAGTTTAAAAAAAATTGTTCTACTTTTAACCGAATTTTCAACCAAAGATTATACATTCTCCTCGAAAAGTATAATACATGGTTCGATATTTGAGCAAACAAAGATTTAAATTTTAAATAAAGAACTAACAATTTTAGCTAAATTGCAATTTTGATCAGGATTCATAATAATTCAATTGATAATCCTTTTTATGTATTATACATACGAACTAATTATTATTTTATTGTTATTCTCTAATTTTTCTGGCTCTAAAGTGCCAAATTTACTGAAAAAATTTGAATTTTTACATTTTTCACAAGTACCCTAAAAATTTCATTGATCAAACGTGTCGTGTTTTGAAACTTTTTAACTGAAAGTTTCCGATGGAAACTTTCAACGGAAAATTACTAATGGAACCTGATAGAATGAACTTACCTGCCTTTTTAAATAATACGATTAATGAATTAATTCATTTCGTCATTTCGGACAAAAAATGTAACCAAAAGTAACGTTTTCATCAAATGAGTAACTTTTCAGTAACCGCGGATCAAAAAAGTAACGAAGTTACTAAAAAGTAACCCGTTCCGAGCCCTGCAATTCGGGGATTTTGTTATTCTGGAATTTTCAAATTCGGTAATATTATAAGCTGCCCGGGAATGTTATTATTCTGGAATTTAATAATTCGGGAATTTTATTATTCGGGAATTTTTCAATTCAGTAATATTAAAAAGTGTCCGGGAATTTTATCATTAGGGAATTTTCTAATTTCGGAATTTCATTCTTCGGAAATGTTATAATTCTGAAATTTTTGTATTCAAAAATTTCATTATTAGGGAATTTTCCAATTCGAGAATTTTATTTTTTCGGGAATTTTCAAATTCGGTAATATCAGAAACTCTCGGGAATTTTATGATTCAGGAATTTTCCAATTCAGAAATTTCATTATTCAAGAATTTTCAAATTTGGTAATATTAGAAATTGTCGGGAATCTTTCAATTCGGGAATTTTATTATTTAAGAATTTCGTTATTCGGGAATTTTTCAAATGTGCGAATTTTATTATTCAGAAACTTTATTGTTTGAAAATTTTATAATTCGGGAATTTTATCATTCAGAAACTTTATTTTTTGAGAAATTTTTAATTCGGGAATTTTGCAATTCGGCAATTTTACAGTGTCGGGAATTTTATATTTGGAGATTATTCAGTCGTTCCTTTTTCACACGGTCATCTTTTTGACCACAAGTGTATTCGGATATTATTTTTCATTTTTAAAAAGCTTTTTAATTCAAAAATAACCTCATTACAAATTTATTTATGGATTTTATAATTTAATCAAATAGTTTTTAGAAAATAAAGAATAATGTCCAAATACACTTATGGTAAAAAATCCTTTTTTCTAAGTATTAAAAAAACTTTAACGAAAATTTTGCAGCGCAGGACAATCGACGGGAGAATTTGGACTCGATTGTCGGCGCGCGAACGGGAGAAGAAGAGAATGGGAAAACACGGTCAAACCGTGAGGAGTGAGGGTCAGAATTCCCCTCTGAGACTTCTCCTCCGCTCCGCCGCCACGAGCTCGGGATTTCTTCAATCGCTTGCCTTGTAAAATTTCACTTTTTCCTAGTAGGTCCCTTTTCTCGGATCGCGTCACACATACTCCCTGGGTTCCAGTATCGTCAAAAAATTACAGGCTTGCCCTCCCGCTGTGCCCTTCTGGAAACGGGGAGCGCCTTCTTTCATTTCATCATGGGTACACTCCTGGTGGCGGATTGCCTATTCCCAAGCGCAGAAAATGCATCATATTTTCAATTGATTGAAGAAAAAAAAACAACAAGCCCATTTCTCGAAAAAGCGCTCTAGCGGGCTTGTATTTAACCCGTTACATCATGTGGTGAATATATTACATAGAGCAATTCATCCTTGTAGGAGAAAAGTTGTCATTTGTAAAACTTGGACCAAAAATCAAGCCCTAGGAAGCACCTTAATCAAAATACTCCAAGTAGGGCTCATTCGACGCGAAAGTAATAACGATTTTTTCAGTGTACTCACAATTTTGGCCGGTACTGTAAATGTGTGTCATTATAATTATTAATTTAAAACATATTTGCAACTAGCTTGATGAGAAAAACAATGCATACCGACGAAAAAAATGTTAAATGTACTATTTGTTTATTAAAATGTTTATAACAATATTAATTGTTAGTATTTGGTCAAGTGAAATATTTTGTTTTGCTGATGAGCTCTTCATCCAAATATTTTTTAATATAATCTATTTATAACAATTATCTTAATAATCCTAAACTAATTATTTATGTTCCTCTAGTGCATCTGCTTTGATTCTGATGCACAGAAGCTTTATTCAAGTTTTTTCCTCGGCTACAAAAACTACTTTTCTCCAAAAGTATCATTTTTTCAGTCTATTTATACAATAAATAACATAAGGATAAATTAAAAAAAACTATTTATACAAGGAGTAGCCCCAGATTACAATACGTGATCGGCACGTGATTGGCCCGACGGAAGGGAGACCAGCGTTCCTGCTAAATGTACACGTCAGGCCGGCAGGGTTGGAATGCGACCGAAGGGCGGACAACGGTCCGGCACATTAGACGCCCGTCGTGCAAACGGCGATGAATGACGGGCCTGCGACTTGCACGACCGCTGTAGGCTGATAGTGCGAGTAGATTGAGATCGAAAACGCGCATGCGCGTTTTGGATCAGCTGTTCTTGCCGTGTGTCAACTCGTGTGGCGTTCACCCGTGAATTTTCGCTCGGATTTAGCGCGACGTGAGTGAAAAGTGCGATTTTGTTCGTTCCAGATAAATAAATACGATCAACTCGACTTTTCGTTCGGTTTTTGCTTTTTTGGTGGATTGCTGTTTTGCTGATTATTGCGGTTTGCCTTGCTGTGCGTGGTCTTGTTTTCTCGTGTCCTACTAGTCGCATCCGAGAACAGTTTTATACGTCGTCAGCTGCTTAAAAGTATTATTTCGGATAGTCATCGGTTTAAGGATGGAAGAACGTTCAGGGAAACTTCAAAGACTTGCAAGTTGTGTTACAATAAAAATTTCCTTCCACCGTTCAAAACTTATCATCCATGAAAAATTTGTATCGCTTTTCCTGAGCGAACGAACCTATACTTTTGAAAATAAATTATATTTGATGTAATAAAATTATTTTTTATTTAATTAATGTATTTCAAGCACCTTCAATAATAATTACTTTGCCGTGCAAAACTTTCTGGAGATTCATCAATAATTAAGCATTCAAATTCAAAAAATATTTTGTTATATTAATAAGATAAAAATTTCTTTCTCCAAATAGCACGGAAGGTAATGAAATTCGCGTATAATAAAGTCCAAGTTGAAAGAAAAATGTGAATATTATAAAAAGTTATATCTTTTTATAAGAATAACATTTTTAATTTTGCTTTCAACTTAGACTTATTATACGTAGCATTTCGTCATCACCTTTCGTGATACTGGCAGGAAGAAATTTTTATTTTATTCACATAAAAGATTTTTTAAATTTTAATCTACTCGCTCACTCAGCCGGCATTTAACCGGCACCGTGAATCGGTATTTTACTGGACCATCGGTCATGCAGTTCGCCGAAACGCGTCGCTTCCGCCTGTTGGGCTGGCTATATAGACATGAATGGTGTGCACATTAAGGTGCATATCTGTCGGCACGTCAGTTTTTTTTGTATAGATTAAAAGGCATAGAAAATTATGACGTTTAGAAACACAACTAGTCTTATCGTCAGAATATAAATAGTAATCATTGATGTTTAAGTAAAAATAGACTCACGGAGTTAAAAACAACAACAGAAAATTAATTGTGTTGTGATTATGTTTTGAGTGCTCGTATAAATGTGCAAATAAGAAAAATTTGTCAAACAAATTATTGTATAAAATTCCATGATTTTGAGTGTTTTTTTTTTTTTTTTTTTTGAGAAACCTAGAACTAAATTAAAAGTGTTGAAGGAAAACAATAAAAATTACCCATGGTATGGTAATTTTTTTTAAATTTAAAAATTAAAAACATTTTCGTGTGCTTTCGGAGCAAACACTCTAGTCCATTTTAGGTACACTCCATTTTAGATATGCTCGTGTATCTAAAATGGAGTCGGAGTGTTTGCTCTGATCGCAAACGAAAATGAAGTTTTTTTTTAATTTCAATTTTTTTTAAATTCCCATATGATGGGTAATTTTTATTGGTTTTATTCAACACTTTTAATTTAGTTTCAGGTTACGCCAAAAAACACTCAAACTGATGGGTTTTTATGCAATCATTTTTTGGACAATTTTTTCTCTTTTGCACATTTTTACGATCACTCACAACATAATCACAATACAATTTTTTTGTTTTGTTTTTAACTCCGTGAGTCTATTTTAACTTAAATATCAATGGTGGCTATTGATTTTATGAGGAAACTTGTTATCTTTCGAAACGTCATCATTTTCAATACCATTTAATCTATACAATAAAAAAACAGTTGTCCGGAAGTTGCCGTTGACTCCTGTCACAACATTCATCTATATTATATTCCCAGACGTTAATTATATGAAGGATTTAACATCACATCTATTCTTCAATTTAAATACGGAGTAGCTGAATCTTTTCCTTCGCCGCATTCAAAAAATCGAGGCAGTAAAAGAACCTCGTTATGATCCAGCAGCAAGTGCAGGAACTCAAGATTTTACAAGTTTGAAATAGTTTCAAACTATTTGTTCCACGAAGTCCCTACCCTCAAGCCCCAAATTAAGTGTACTAAATTCAAAGCTGAAGATGGATGAAAAAGATATAGTAAGCTGACAATTAATTTATTGCAAATTTCTTCACATGATGTGGTAGGTAAACACTTCACTGGTATTAAGAGAAATATTCATAACGATTCAACCTACATTTTTCTTCATTAAAAGATAATTTAGAATTTTATTGTTTATAGATTATAACTCATGCGCCTAAATTATTGGCTGTTTAGGTCCAGAAAATGAGAAAAATTATCACTTTTACATTTTTGATAGCAAATGGTAAGGCTCAGAAACAGGAATATATAGTTAACTTATTAGGAAGGAAAAAAACAACAATAATGCTGTTCAACACTGTGGGACTATTTATTAGGAACTTGCAACGTTTCAAGAAAACACCGTTCTGATCATCAGGGGTATCTATTACAAGGTTATAAATAAAAGATATACGTGACTATATGTTACCAGTAAGGTTATAATAGTTTGTTAAAATTAAAGAAAGCCTAAAAGATGTATTTGAATAAAATATATGAAAAATATAATTGTAGTATGATGGACATTCATCTCTTGGAGTAAAATGTTCTTATAGTATTGATCCATATAAGATTGAGTACAAAATCTTGAATGTCAAAAAATAGTAGGTAGAAGCAGCTTTGTGGATCCAAAAACAAGATGGCTATCCCATTTTGTCGTAAGTTGATTATTTTCTAAATCTCCAGCGCGGCACTAAGTGTATTATTTATTAAAGAATATGTTTTCAAATATAAATTTAATTCAATTTAATTTTAAATGCATTACAAATACAAATACATTATATTCATTTATAAATAACGTAAAAAGTGTATGATGACATGCTTCAGACCAAATAAAAAGACCTTGATGATGTTAAGAAGATACTTTAATCGACGTTTCGAGAGTCGAATGCTCTCCCCATCAGGAAACAGGAATCCAAGTCACAAATAAGTACTTTATTTCTATAAAAATTAGAAAAATCAAAATGTCGTAGTAAAAAAAGAGATTCATGCTCTTACAATAATTCCATCTCAATTTAGTTCTGAAGTTTTAATATTTTAACTTTAACATGTTAAGAAGTAGTGAGGTCCATTAGTATCACGGACATAATGAAAAATTCTTTGAAAACAATTTTTTTTTTTAATTTAAAATGGAAGACAGAACGAACTAATATACTATTATACTATTATATACTAAGGTACTAATGGACCTTACTACCTTTCAACATGTCAAAGTTAAAATAATAAAACTTCAGAACTAACTTGAGATGGAATTTTTGTAAGAGCATGAATCTCTTTTTTTTACTATGGCAATTTCATTTTTCCAATTTTTATAAAAATAAAGGACTTATTTGTGACTTGGATTCCTGTTTCCTGATGAGGAGAGCAATTGACTCTCGAAACGTCGATTAAAGGATCTTCCTAACATCATCAAGGTCTTTTTATTTGGTCTGAAGTATGTCATCTTATACTTTTTACGTTATTTATAAATAATTATTTACTCAGACGTATAACATCACACTCTAACTGTTACCATCTATTGATATGAAATGATAAATTATTTTAAAAAATTGCATATAAATTCAAAATTTTAGTTATAAATTACTTTATAATATTCTTAAATTCCCTAAAATATTTCAAATTCTTTGAAACCCTTGAAATCACTTGAAGCTTTGTAAAATTCTTGAAAATCCCTTCATATTTTAAAAAATACTCTTAGATATTTCAAATCCTTCAAAATTTATTGAAATGCCTCGAAATTTATTGAAGCACTTAGAAATTCCTTTGGTTTTTAAAAATACCTCAAGTATTTTAAATTGTTTGAGTTAATTGAAAATTCCTTGGAATCTTGTAAGATATCCTAAAATTTTTTTATTTCTTTGAAATCATTGATAATACCTTGAAATATTTGAAAATCTTTTTTAAATCATACGAAATCTATTAATTATTGTGATTAAATTTTAGAAATCTATTGAAATATAATAATTTACCTTGAAATTACATGAAACCTGATGATATTACCTGCAATCCTGGGAAATTTATCGAAATGCCTTGTGAGCTTTCGAAATTCCTCAAAATCATTGAAATCCTCAGACATTTTTTAAGATCACTTGGGATCTGTCGAGATATTATAAAAGGCCCTACAAAATCGTGCTATGTTTTCCAAAATTCCAGGAAACTTTTTAATATGCCATGGAAAATTTTCAAAAACCTTATAATCAGTTAAATCCTTGGAAATTCGTAGAAATTTGTTTAATCTTTTTAAAGTACCCTTTTAAAAAGCCCTCAAATATGTAGAATCGTCTTTTTTAATTTAAGATCGAAATGAAATCTACTTTCTTATGAATAATTTCATGCAAAAAGAGCATGAAATACATTCACAAATCAAAATTA
>JAABKJ010010156.1:0-11035 GCA_011634705.1 Andricus grossulariae
ATTTCAACAATTTCACAAATATTACCAGATATTCAAAAACTATTTCAAATATTTTTCAAAAATTTCAATTATTTCCTAAGGATTTTAGAAAATATTTAAATAATTTGCAAAAATTTTGGATAGATTTAAAAGACTTTAGAAAGACATCAATGATTTCCCAAAGATTTCAATAATTTCAAAAATATTTCAAATATTTCGCAAAGATTTCAACAATTTCACAAATATTACCAGATATTCAAAAACTATTTCAAATATTTTTCAAAAATTTCAATTATTTCCTGAGGATTCTAGAAAATATTTAAATAATTTGCAAAGATTTTGGATAGATTTAAAAGACTTTAGAAAAACATCAATGATTTCCCAAAGATTTCAATAATTTCACAATTATTTCAAAAATGTTTCAATAATATTTCGCCAAGATTTTAAGAAATTTTCACAAAGATTTCAATCAGTTTTACAAATATTACCAAATATGTCGGTAAGATTTCACAAAGGCATAAATTATTCCACAATGATTTTATAAAGATTTCAATAATTTCACAAATATTTCAAAGACTTCAGACAGGTTCCACAAAAATTTCAAAAATTTCAACAATTCCACAAATATTCCCAAATCTTTTAAATATCTTTGAAAGATTTCAATTATTTCCTAAGGATTTCACAAAGATTTCAAATATTTCGCAAAGATTTCGGATTGTTAGAACGATTTCACGAAGACTTCAATGATTTCCCAAAGATTTAAACAATTTCACAAATATTATCAAATATTTCAAAAATATTTCACATATTTCGCAAGAATTTCCAAAGATTTCACGGAAATTGCAATGGTTTCGCAAATATTTTGAATATATTTAAAAGACTTTACAAAGGCATAAATGATTTCCCAAAGATTTCAATATTTTCACAAATATTACCAAATATTACAAATATTTCGCAAAGATTTCACAAAGTTTTCCAAAGAATTCATAATAATTAGAATGTTTTCGCAAAGATTTAAAAAAGTGTCACAAATATTTCACAAAGATTTCAATCATTTTTACAAATATTACCAAATATTTGAGAAAGATTTTACAAAGCCATAAATGATTTCCCAATGATTTTACAAACATTTCAAACATTTCACAAACATTTCAAAAATATTTCAAGGATTTCAGAAAGATTCCACAAAAATTTCAAAGATTTCACAAAGATTTCAACAATATCACAAATATCACAAAATACTTGCGAAATATTTCGAATACTTTTCAAAGATTTCAATTATTTCCTAAGAATTTCACAAAGATTTCAAATATTTTTCAAGGATTACCGATTATTTAAAAAGATTTCACGAAGACTTCAATGATTTTTCAAAGATTTAAACAATTTCACAAATATTATCATTAATAATATACCATTAAGCAAAGATGTCCAAAGATTTGAGAAAAATTTTAATAGTTTCGCAAAGATTTTGAATAGATTTAAAAGACTTTACAAAGCCATCAATGATTTCCCAAAGATGTCTGAAAGGTTTCAATTATTTCAAAAGTATTTAAAAAATATTTCGCAAAGATTTCCAAAGATTTTCGAAAAAATGCAGAGAGATTAGTATAACTTCCCAAAGATTAAAAAAATGTCACAAATATTTCCCAAAGATTTCGAATAGACTTAAAAGATTTCACAAGGACTTCAAAAATTTTCCAAAGATTTTAATTATTTTTATAAATATTACTAAAGATTTTGGAAAGATTTCTCGAAGATTTCGGATAGATATTATAGATTTCACAAAGGGATAAATGATTTCCCAATGATTTTACAAAGATTTGAATGATTCCCCAAAGATTTCAAAAATACTTCAAAAATTTTACAAATATTTCAAAAATATTTCAAATATTTCGCAAAGATTTCTCAAGATTTCAGAAAAATGTCAATGTTTTTCGCAAAGATTTTGGATACATTTAAAAGACTTTACAAAGACAACAATGATTTTCCAAATATTTCTAAAAGATTTCAATAATTTCGCAATTATTTCCCAAATATTTCAAAAATATTTCGCAAATATTTCAGAAAAATTTCACAAAGATAATAATAACTTATATATAATAATAACTTCACGATGATTAAAAAAATGTCACAAATATCTCGCAAAGATTTCGGATAGATTTAAAAGATTTCACAAAGACGTAAATGATTTCCCAATGGTTTTTCAAAGATTTCAATAATTTCACGAATATTTCAAAGGTTTCCAAAGCTTTCATAATTATTAGAATGTTTTCGCAAAGATTTAGAAAATGTCACAAATATTTTGCAAAGATTTCGGATAGAATTAAAAGAATCTACAAAGACATCAATGATTTCCCAAAGATTTCACAAAGATTTCAATAATTTCATAATTATTTCAAAAATATTTTGCAAAGATTTTAGAAAAATTTCACAAAGATAATAATAACTTTACAAAGATTTAAAAAATGTCACAAATATTTCAAATAGATTTTAAAGATTTCACAAAGTCTTCAATGATTTTGCAAAGATTTCACAAAGATTTCAATCATTTTTACAAATATTACCAAATATTTCGAAAAGATTTCACAAAGATTTTGGTTAGATTTTAAAGATTTCACAAAAACATAATTGATTTCCCAATGACTTAACAAAAATGTTAATAATTTCACAAATAATGCCAAATATTTTAAATATTTTTGAAAGATTTCAATTATTTCCTAAGGATTTTACAAAGATTTCAAATATTTCGCAAAGATTTTGGATAATTTAAAAAGATTTCTCAAAGACTTCAATGATTTCCCAAAGATTTCAACAATTTCACAAATATTATCAAATATTTCCAATATATTTCGCAAATATTTCGTAAAGATTGGAATGAATCCGCAAAGATTTTGGATAGATTCAAAAGACTTTACAAAGACATCAATGATTTCCAAGGATTTCACAAAGATTTCAATAATTTCACAATTATTTCAAAAATATTTCAAAAATATTTCGCAAAGATTTCGGATTGATTTGAAACATTTCACAAAGACTTGAAAGATTTCACAAAGATTTCACGAAGATTTCAATCATTTTTACAAATATTACCAAATATTTCGGAAAGATTTCCCAAAGATTTCACAGAGATTTCAGTGATTTCCCAAAGATTTCAACAATTTCGCAAAGATTTTACAAAGACATAAGTGATTTCCCAAAGATTTCACAAAGATTCCGGGTAGATATTGAAGATTTCACAAAGGCATAAATGATTTCCCAAAGATTTCAATAAGTTCACAATTATTTGAAAAATATTTAAGACATTTCACGAAGACTTCAATGGTTTTTTCAAAGATTTCAATCATTTTTATAAATATTGCCAAATATTTTCAATTTTTTATTTTTTCCGCAAAGATTTCACAAAGATTTCGAATAGATTTGACAGATGTCACAAAGGCATAAATGATTTCCCAATGCTTTCACAAAGATTTCGATAATTTCACAAATATTTCAAAAATATTTCGCAAAGATTTCCAAATTTTTCCAAAAAGATTTCACGAAGATTTCAATAATTCCCCAAAGATTTCACAAATACTTTGCAAAGATTTCAACAATTTCACAAATATTACCAAATATTACAAAAATATTTCAAATATTTCGCAAAAATGTCCAAAGATTTCACAAAGAATTCAATGGTTTCGCAAAGATTTTGGATATACTTAAAAGACTCTACAAAGAGATAAATTATTTCCCAAAGATATCAATAATTTCAGAAATATTACCAAATATTTCAAAGATTTCGCGAAGATTTCCAAAGATTTCACAATGATTAAACTGTTTTTGCAAAGATTAAAAAAATGTCACAAATATTTCGCAAGAATTTCGGATAGCTTAAAAATATTTCACGACTTCACAACAATTTCAAAAATATTATCATTATTATTATACCATTAAGCAAAGATTTCCAAAGATTTGAAAAATATTTCAATGATTTCGCAAAGATTTTGGATAGACTTAAAAGACTTTACAAAGACATCAATTATTTCCCAGAGATTTCAATAATTTCACAACTATTTCAAAAATATTTCGCAAAGATTTCCAAAGATTTGAGAAAAATTTCAAATATTTCGCAAAGATTTCGGATAGATTGAAAAGATTTCACAAAAACTTCAATGATTTTGCAAATAGTTCAATCATTTTTATAAATATTGCCAAATATTTCACATTTTTCCGGAAAGATTTCACAAAGATTTCGAATAGATTTGACAGATGTCACACAAAGGCATAAATGATTTGCCAATGATTTCACAAAAATTTCAATAATTTCACAAATATTTCAAAAATATTTGAAACATTTGGCAAAGGTTTCCAAAGATTTCTGAAAGATTTCAATGACTCGCCAAAGATTTCACAAATATTTCTCAAAGATTTCCACAATTTCACAAATATTACCAAATATTTCAAAAATATTCCAAATATTTCGCAAAGATTTCCGAAGATATCACAAAGATTTCAATGGTTTCGCAAAGATTTTCGATAGATTTAAAAGACTTTATTCATCGCAAAGATTTCGAATAGATTTGAAAGATGTCACAAAGGCATACATTATTTCCTAATGATTTCACAAAGATTTTAATAATTTCACAAATATTTCACAAATATTTCAAATATTACACAAAGATTTCCATAGACTTCAGAAAAGATTTCAATGATTCCCCAAATATTTCACAAATATTTCACAAAGATTTCAAATATTTCGTGAGGATTTCAGATAGTTTGAAAAGATTTCACGAAGACTTCAATGATTTTGCAAAGATTTCACAAAGATTTCAATTATTTTTACAAATATTACCAAATATTTCGGATAGATTAAAAATATTTCACAGAGGCATAAATAATTTTCCAATGATTTTACAAAGATTTCAATAATTTCACAAATATTTCAAAAATATTTTAAAGATTTCCAATGATTTCAGAAAGATTCTACAACATTTTAAAGATTTCACAAAGATTTCAACAATTTCACAAATATTAGCAAATATTTCAAGAATATTTCCAATATTTCGCTAAGATTTCTAAAGATATCACTAAGATTTCAATGATTTCGCAAAGATTTTTGATAGATTTAAAAGACATTACAAAGAAATCAATGATTCCCAAAGATTTCAAAAAGATTTCAATAATTTCACAATTATTTGGCAATATTTCGCACATATTTCCAAAGGTTTCAGAAAAACTTTGCAATTACAAATTTCCCAATGATTTTACAAAGATTTCAATAATTTCACGAATATTTCAAAAATATTTCAGAGATTTCAGAAAGATTCCACAAAAATTTTTAAGATTTCAACAATTTCACAAACATTACCAAATATTTCGCAAGGATTTCGGATAGTTTAAAAAGATTTCACAAAGGCTTCAATGATTTCCCAAAGATTTCAACAATTTCACAAATATTATCAAATATTTCAAATATTTCGCAAAGATTTCCAAAGATTTCACAAAGATTTAAATGATTTCGCAAAGCTTTTGCAGAGATTAAAAAGACTTTACAAAGACATCAATGATATCCCAAAGATTTCCAAAGGATTTCAATAATTTCAAAATTATTTCAAAAATATTTTGCGAAGAATTTAGAAAAATTTCACAAAGATTAGAATAACTTCCCAAAGATTTAAAAAATTTCACAAATATTTCGCAAAGATTTCAGATAGATTTAAATGATTTCACAAAGACTTCAATGGTTTTGCAAAGATTTCACAAAGATTTCACTCATTTTTATCAATATTTCCAAATATTTCAAAATTTTCGCAAAGATTTCACAAATATTTCGAAAAGATTTGAAAAATGTCACAAAGGCATAAATGATTTCACAAAGATTTCAATAATTTCACAAAGATTTCACAAAGATTTCACTCATTTTCATCAATATTTCCAAATATTTCCAATTTTTCGCTAAGATTTCACAAAGATTTCGATAAGATATGCAAGATGTTACAAAGGCATAAATGATTCCACAAAGATTTCAATAATTTCACAAAGATTTCACAAATATTTCACAAAAATTTCAATGATTTTCCAAAAATTTCAGAAAGATTTCACAAAGATTTCAATGATTTCCCACAAATATTACAAAGCTTTTAAAGGTTTCGCAACGATTTTGGATAGATTTGAAAGATTTTTACAGAATTCAAAATATTTGGCAAAGATTTCGGATTGATTAAAAATATTTGACAAATATTACAAAATATTTCAAAAATATTTCAAAGATTTCAATTATTTCCCAAGGACTTTACAAAGATCTCAAATATTTCTCAAAGATTTTGGATAGATTCAAAATACTTTACAAAGACATCAATGATGTCTCAAAGATTTCAACAATTTTACAAATATCATAAAATATTTCAAAAATATTGCAAATATTTCACAAATATTTCCAGATTTCATAAAGATTTCAATGGTTTCGCAAAGACTTTGGATAGATTTAAAAGACGTTAAAAAGACATCAACACGGTATCTAGCGTATTTGTTCACGTCTTTGAGATACATCTATCATCCTATTGTTGAAACTTTTATGACCCACCAGTACCGATTAATGAAATAAAAAAAAAATTGGTGCATTCTGCTTATATAAGAAAAACTATGTTCATTTTTGTCATATTTTCATATTTCATATTAATATACAGTAGTGTACCTGACATGTTTGTTCGCGTCTTCGTGATGCATCGATTGCCCAAATTAAAAACCTTTCATGACCAAAGTGAGAGTTTATATTGTATTTTTATGATACACTTTGGAGAAGAATAAAAATTAATGCAATATAATTTGCACAAAATGTTTCCTTATTTCCCGAAATCCATATGACATCTATTTTAGTAGAAATCGGATGATAATTTTTAAAATCCTAGATCATAAAACTGAACATCTATATTTCAAAACATAATATCTATTTTGATTTTTTGATTAAATGTGCACTGAATTAATAGAAACAAATAGGAAAATCAAACTATTTTAAGGGTAAAAGGTAATTGTTTTTGGTTGAAAATATACAATTTAATTTTTAGTTAAAAATTCTACTATTGGTTGGAAATTCAACTATTTTTTTGAAAATTTATATTTTTCTCTATTGTCGTGGAAAATCACCCTATTTCCCTTGTTTTGAGAGTATTTGGAAGAAATGTACTTGAAAGATTACTTAATCACAGTCAACACCGGGAGTCATGGGTTAGTTATGACCGACATAATATTACTAAAACAATGAATATTTTGGAAATTTTTGTATTTCAGGGCTCTGGAAAATGATTTTTTTGTTTTTAAAAATGTTTCTTCTGACGTAAATTTTCAACAAATAGTTGATTTTCCAACTAAAAAATACCAATTTTAAGCCAAATAGTTGAATTTTCACCAAAAATAATGAATTTATAAAAAAAAGTATTGAATTTGTGCAATTGTAAACAAAATTTTGAGCAAGAAATATGGATTTCCAACTAACCATATAAAAGTAGCTCTTGAATCAACCATTCGAAGACAGCAGTATCCAAAAACACATCAATTTTGCACTAAAACGCCCAGCAAAACACTGCAAGTGGAAAGCACGCACTTTTGCGTATAGCGCATAATGATGACGCAGTTTCATAACCAGACATACAAAGAAGTTATTTCACAGAAAATCACTTATTTTTATAATATTAGATTAACTGTCCACGAAAAACATAGTTTTCACAATTCTCCTCGCAATTCTCACGTCAACACTTGACAGTTGAAGGTTACAAAAAGCTTTTAAATAGCTTGAAATTTCATTAAAATCTTCAAAATCTCTTAAAATTCTTTGATACCTCTGTTCTTTTGAAATATTTTTAAATCCATTACAATTTTTGAAATCTGTTGAAATTCTTCGTCGAAATACTTCGAGATCCTATCAAATCCATATCTATGGATCGCTATCCCAAATGGTCAAATCAATTTTTTCTCAGTGTCACCAATGAAAATTTTCTTTCTAATTTGCAACAAAATCTATTGAAATCTTCTATTTTTGTTTAAAAGACTCAATTCCAATTTATTTAATAATTTTTTATGTTATTTTGTACGATTAAAGCCAAAATTACGCGTCCTATCAAAACATAATTCATAACAAATTTGTAGCCCTTTTTTAGTTGGACAACATTTGTCTTGTTATTTTTCTTTCGTAGTTTGTGTTGTTTGTCCAAAAATTTAATTTTTTATTTTGAATACTGCTTTTCACGAATTTAAACAAAAACTACGCATCCTATCAAAAAGTGATCAATAATAAATTTGTAGAGCTTTTTTGAATACACAAGTTTTGTCAACTCATCTTTTTCCGCATCTTGTATAATTTTACCGCAAAATGAAATTTTTTATTTTTCATAGCAGATCATATTTCAAAAAAATGATTCATAAATAATTACCGAACAACTGTTTCACCTTAATGTTCTCGAATAAAAAGATTAAAAAATTGTTTGTCTTTGAAACCTAACAGATACATACGGAAAGTTGAGATAAGCAAATTAGACTGATTTATGAAACATAAATGTGAATAGCTCGGAAGGACATACTTGACGTCCATTATGCATGAGATATATATAAGCATACTATACATATACTGCAATAAAACATAAGAATATGCAGTAAGTACGCTGTCAACCAAGCTCTTGATTAATAGATTCATTAGTCTTTCCTCTAATTGCCAAAAATGTGGAGCGTTTATACGCTGGTCTTCACATTGATGGTCATCCTTAATTCTATTGGTGAATATATTACTATGCTATATCTATAATTTAAAAAAGCACATTTTTAAGCTTTCGCAAAAACATCTTGTCCGTTATGGTCCGCAGATGTTTTCTGTATTATGGCTGAGTCAAGCTTGTTCAGTTCTCCCAGAACTCTGCTCTATATGTGTATAAGAGCGTATTTTATTCTGTAGAAAACATCCTAATGCAACTTTTCTAGGATCCATCCAGATTAATGTTCCCTGAATATTTCTGGTCCAGCTTCCTAAAATTCTCCCAGAACAATATTCCCTCAATGTCTTGTTAGTAATTTCATACTCTTAAATAATCTAGTAACATTTCACTAGCATGTTAGTTGGCAAGCTGTCGTAACGAAGCGTAGTTTGAAATCGCGGAAGAGAGTTGAGTCTAGCTAGAAAGCATTTGATTTGTGTTTATGACTGTTAATGAAAACTTGCGATAGAACTCCCTCTAGTGTCGAATCGCTCTTTCTGCTATTCAAAAAGTTATTTAGTTTAAGTCCACTTTTAGTGTCCAACGTATCCACTTTATTTGGTCTGCCTGGGCCATTTTGAACTTCCCGCCATCTTCAAGTTCCTCCGTGGTCCGCTTCGCGGCGCCACCTTTTGGTACACCTCCCGCTTCCTGCCCCTCCCTTAGCGAGGTTACCGCTTTTTTCCGACATAACCTCCATTTTCCGACAAATTCAACAAAGCCTTTCCTGAACCCTCAACGGCAAAAAAAGTTTAGATAACACTCACACTAGGAAAACCCTATTCACTTAATAGAATTTCACTCCCTGCATAAAAAAAGACCTGCAAAATAAACCGACTAATTCACTAGTTATGCTGTACTAACATACATAAAAAACAATAATCGTCGATTTCTTCTTGCAGAATTAAGTTCACAGTTCGAATGCTTGCCAAATGGTGCCCCCATTCCTGGAGTTCCTCGTCGCGGCTCATCATCATCATCATCATCTTCTTCTTCTTCTTCTTCTTCTTCTTCTTTTTCTTCTTCTGACCTACAACATCCTTCTAACAGTTCTCTTCCTCCTGTCGGTCATCATTCTCCGATCAGGTCTTCTTCTCCTGCCGAACCTCCTCTTCGTTCAAGGTCCAGGTCTCCTCGTGCCTGCAGCATGATTCTATCTGTTAGGCTTCCTTCTTCTGATGGATCTGGATATTATGGACTTGACCAACTTCAATTTATTCGGCTTACTCCGATTAGAAATCCGAACCGGGTGTTCGAACTTCGAAAATACACTTTTCCTGCGAATAAGGAAATCAAAACATGCGTTAGGCACAATGTCTTTAGGCCCATATCAACCCAAGAGCAAATTGTATTATCAACATTCGATGGTGACGCCTTTGCAACATTGAACATTAATAATGTTCTTGTTGGAATATACAAATCTATTGGTCGCTCTCCCGTTAATGGACGGGCAAAAATCAATATGGAAAACGGCACGAGCACACTATTGACCCCAGATGAAATTAAGGAAGTTCCAGTAGGCGCCAATCGCTCAATCTTATTCAATTTTATAATAAAACATGTAAAAGACGATCCTCCACAACGTTAATTCAATTTAAAGAATATAATAAATTGTAAATTGTAATTATAATAATAAAATGTCAATATATTATATGGTTCCCAAGCCTTCAATCTTTCGACCATGCCCTAGCATGTGAATCCTACAACAAATTTCAAACTTAATAAGATAATCTAAAATGTTGGAATAAATATAGAATTTTTCAAATTTTATGTTACGAACTTTTTTGCGCAAAAATACTAGGTCAGCTTCCTAGCTGAGTGATTTCCCGCACAATTTAAAAGTGCTAACTTAAATAGCTTTGACATTAATTTTTCAATAAAAAAACATTTTTCATTTTTGCTTGCAGTACAATAATTTACAATACATTTTTATTATTTGCAAATTTTAAAGTTAAAATAATGAAAAAACAATCCAGGAAACAAATAAAAGACTTTTTGTTGAAAATTTATTACTTTTTAATATCGATAATTTAAATCTTGAGAATTTTTAAACCTTCTCAGTGAATAGAAAAACTTCTCTCGATTGCCAGCAGAATTACAAATCATTTTTTTTTTTTACATTCTCATCCAGAGAAGGTGTTATTATTATTATTATTATATCATTAACCCGTTTCCCTTTCGGGGTAGGCGTGAATTGCTCGGTGGTAAAGTACTGATGTGTGGATGGGTATATAGGTGAAGGGTAGATAGGTATATAGTTTCAAGGTATAGATATTTTAGATTGATCTAGAATTCTCGTGTTACTTATTTAAATAACACGTTCATTCCGCAACACT
>JAABKJ010010157.1:0-11035 GCA_011634705.1 Andricus grossulariae
TTGTAATTTTGTAATAACTAATTTTTAAATAAGAAATTCGGAACCTGTCTGTCTCAACAACTGCAGGCGTATAAAATATTACATAAAAAGATTAAAACTGTCATTTTCTAGAAGTATCTAGTAAACTGACGGAGATAGAAAAAAATTGACAACATTTTTAGATTCGTCATCCAAAGAAAATAATTATTGCAGATGAATAAACTTATTATTACATGAAAAATAAATACAATGGGAATGAATAATATAAAAATTCTATAAAGTTTAAAGCGGATTAGTGATGACCCTTAGAGGGTCTGAAGACATTAAAAATAGTATAATTCCATCTCATGAGCTAGACATACAGAATAACTTCAAATTGTCTTAGATTAGTCTTCACCCAAGACAAAATGAAGACCGCTGGCAGCAACTGCCATCTGAAAATGACACGGACTCCCGGTAGGACCGCGGTAAATCTCACTCATGGCCACGGTGGCCCAAAAATATACATTTTGGAATTTGCGACCCGCGCACTCGCCAAATTGTTCTCTCCTGGAAACAAATAAGTACATATTTTTTTATTTTGAAACTTGATGATTTTTTGTACGTCGTGTCGTATTTTAAATTGTTCTCTTCAGATACGAATTGAAATAAAGAATTTCAAGAGAACCTGAAGCGAGCCCTAAGGTTTAACCCAGACAACAGGATTAGTTTTATTACTCTGCTATTCAACTCATTGAAGTCAAGTTCCCCCTAGGGTTCGGGCATTGTAAAAAAATTGGTTGGCTCCCCAAAAAGTGGGACAAAAATTTGGGAAATGTGCTGGGCTACAGGTTGGGGCCTGTAGCAGGAAGCTTCATGGCCGATCCTGCATATAAAGGTCCTCAGCCTCTAACAATAAGCCACTTCGAGTTCAATTTAGCTGCCATAAATTCTACAGTTCACGAGTGAAGCTGCTGTCTGGCTGAAATGTTCTCAATATCCTCAAAACACTTCTTGAAAATTTTAAGTTGAATAATCATATCTAAGTAGTGTTCCTGTTGAGCGATGCCTCTTTCTTGATGGTCTTTCTTGAAAATGCCGAGGCCTCGAAATTCAAGGCCTTGCCATGGGCTTGGCTGGAGGCTTGAGTTTTTACTGCCAGATGTGGAAACATCAGCATTGAAGGAAAATACCGTAATCAGCCTTTCTCAGCAGGGGTATATTGTCTGTAAGCTGGCCGAAAGTACGAAAGCAATTTTTTTTTAATTTTTGAATTAACGATATGTAAATATAAAATTCGGAATCTACAAGTTTTCACGATTCCCGGGATATATAATTTGTCTGAAAAAGTTTAAAAATTGAATACGCTTCATGTAAGAAAGGGACCGAATCTATTTCAAATCAAACAGGTTCTAGTTCTACACTTGAAGTCGCAGAATCTCTGAAGGACGAAATATGTTGTTTCTTAAAGGAAATCAAGCGATATCTATTTTTCCGATATGCCAAAAAATTTTTCTTCAAGGAATTATGCGTATTTGAATTTTGTGCTTTGTTTTTCAAAAGATCTAACATTTTTTCATTAAACCTCGATAAATTTTAAACCTTATCGAGATATTCATCGTTTCGGTTTGATTTTAATAGCGTTTATTGCCTTCTTTCGTTATCTGCCGGAAAATTTCAAAAAGTTAAAAAATGAATAAAATGGCGGCGGTTTTTCTGAAAAAATTAAAAGTGGATTTTCTCAAAAAATCCACCCTTATATTTTTTGCCATTCCTCGTCTCGAACAGCATCACAATATCTAAGGCTCACTACCAGTCTACAAATATTGCAATTTTATGCAACTTTCGAGATGTTTAAAATATTTCTTTACTGTTTTGATATATTAAAATTTGACAAAATGCATCTTTACTGAGAAGAGAACAAGTTTATAAAAGTGTGAATAAATTGACGTATAATTTCTTGAACAAAATTGAAGAAGTAAAAATGTATACGTTTTACGTGTTAAACTCCATAAGTCACAAGATTTGCACAGAACGTTCTAGGAATAATTTGATTTCAAAATAAAAAAGTATATAATTATATGTTTCCACGAGATAACTATTTGGCGACTGCGCGGATCGATAATTCCAAAATATATATTTTTGGGCCACCCTAATATATTTGCCTGTACATGCATTGCAGTGGAATTTCGATATTGAAGTGTTTGGTGTTTGAATCGAAGCAATTTTTTGACACTTATAACAGTAGCCTTTCATTAAAACCACATACGTTCTTGTCGCCAGTGAAGAAAAATATATGTTAACGATAGCAGTCATATCTCAAATGCACGTACTTGTATATGTTCAATGTATTCCCACCTCTGATTCTGTGTTTGTAATCACCTTGGATAATTCTCGACCGTATACGGTTCAGATATAATGCAAAGTGTAAAGTCACTGCTATGGCAGCGGCAATCAGGTATCGCTTCTAGTTCTTATTTATATAAGTGATCAGCGAATAATTCACTTTTGAGTGCCTAAACTAACGATCGCTCAACATGCCTAGATACCTGATTTACCTAATCAGCTGCTTGAAATTCGATCTGATTTAGAGTCTTGTAACAAAAAAAGTTTCATTAGAAATCTTGAGTCAAGTGTAGTTCAGTTTGAAAGTGCTCGTATTCGTCGCAAACTTGAAAGAGACATCAAATTCATCAGAGCACTGTAAACGATTTGAAGTGCGATAACAGCGGTGAAATTTTGCTGTTTGTAAGAAAGGTTAATTTCATGTTCCAAACTTAGGTAACCGACATTTTAGAAAGCTCGATTGGACTCTATTGGATGTCTAAAAGCTCGGCTTTTGCACACCCTAACACCGAGATTAAAATTTCTTTTCTGAAAAAGGAACGAGTTCTCCTGGTCAATATACTTTTCTGTATCTGTATCAACCCCCCCCCCCCAAGCTTCAATGTATTTTACCGTGACAAAGTTTCGGGCAAATAGTTTAAAATCCTATCACTGAGGCGCTATAATCGCCACACACTCAAGCAAACTTTGTGTCACCGATGTGCCCAGCTAGGCTGCACACAACTTCATTATTATAAAAAATTGTCATATAGGCTGTTAACCTCCAAAAGTAATTAATACATAAATTTTTTGATGGTGTGGAGAGCAAAAAATGCATTTTTTAACCCACAACATCAATTTTGTAGAAATTAAATGGTAATTTAACCAGATATTGTAGAAAAATTGAGACAAATATTTAAAAAAATAGCACTGACATTATCATAACCCTTGATCCCTCTTATGAATTTTGAAAAGAGGCTCTTGAATTCACCAGTAAATCTATCAATTTCAATTTCATCACGATTATTATTAACAAAAGAGTCGATAATATTAATAAATAAACATGTTTGTTGACACTGTGGATATAAAGAAGTGCATTTATAAAATCTGCAATATCAGTTCTCTAAAAATCAAATATTATAATTTAACAAAATTTTATGGATATCATAAAAAGCATAAAATACTTATATTTTATTGATCGTGAAGAAATAGAATTAATGAATTCACTGGAGAAATCGTGTTATATTTATTAATTATTATTAGTGGTTTATCACCTTTGTGACAGTTGTTAAAAATAATGAGATTGAGTGCGTCCTAGCTGGAGACATCCGTGAAAGAAAGTTTGCTTGTGTGGGTAGCGAATACAGCGCCTCAGCGACAGGGCTTTGAACTTTCTACCCGACACTCTGTCACGGCGAAATGCATTGCAGCTTGGGGGCCAGATTTGTATTCCTCGAATACCACAGAACTCGAAAGAACTCTAAACGCCATTTGCCCTGTGTACTTTACGAATAAAGTTAGAGATCTTCACAAGATATGTAATAAAGGTCATTAATAAGGAATATCGTCTTTACGACGGGTGATTTCTACTGTTCGACACTCCGATTGCACGATTCGTGATTTTTGCTCAAATCGACTGTAACCAGACCCATTGAAAAACATCCGGGAAGCTCCCATGTATTCGTAACCGCGAGCTGATGAATATTAACCAGCAAACAGCGGCTGACTGCAGGAACTGAGAGTAAAGTGGACCCAACGGGTGGAGACAGAGGGTGGTTGGTAGCAAGAGGGGCGGGAGCGGGAACGAGAGCGAGAGCGCGAGTAGGAGGGTACATATTCATGACGTTAACGAGCCTCCGTCGAACGTTTAATTCCGCCAACCGCCTGAGTTGGGTTAGGGTAACTCGCTGGGCAAACACGAACCCTAACTAACCGTGCATCCCTATCGTCTCTGTCCCTTGATGTCTTCACCACGCTGTTTGCCTTTCTACATCACGCAGAATAACTCCTGCAACGATCGTCATCCGCGGACGCACTGCAGCCACTGTGCGTCCGTGCACAGGTAAGTTTCCAAGAGAAACTGTATGTAATATTTCTTAAGAAATTTTTGTGTCCTTCACACGTAACCAGTCTAGTGGCACCCTCGACACTCCACTCTAGAAAGGCCCAGCTGATCTCCCAAAGGGGCCAACAATAGGTGCTTTCGTTGGGTGTCTAAAAAGATACCTAAGTCTGATCCCCAGTTTGAAAATAAACGAAAAAATGGTTTCAAGAAGGAAGGTTAAATTAGTATAAAATGTTTGCAAAACATGTTTTTTACATGAATTTGTCAAACCTATTTTTTGGATATTAGGGCCGAATTCATTTTAAATGAGGCAGGCAGTTCATGCTTAAGTTACTGAATCATTTTCCACTCGAATATGTTGTTTTTCAAAGGAAATAAGACCGATTATATTTCAAATCATGCAGAGAGGTCTATGTTAAGGTGTGAGAATAAGTTGGCCTTTAAACGTATCATTCTACAATATAAATGAATGGATACGTATTTTATAGTTTAGCCCAAAAAGATTATCTTAGAAATTACGAGTTATTGAAGTGAACCTTCTAATTGTCAAAATTTGTCTAAAGCTGACAGATTTTTTTAAAATGCTGTACACAGAGGCATTCATGAATGTACTTGAAGAAGGTGATGGTTCGGAGTTTGTCTGAAGAAGGTGTTCGATCCGAATCTGATCAAAAAAGGTGTTGGTTCGGATTTTTTTCAAAAAATGCGTTCGTTCGGCTAAGTGTTTTAGTCTTGAAATTTTGTAGTGCCACTGACGCAAAGGATCGAACTTTTTCAAAAGTGAAGGTCCCCTTTTTTATTTAAGCTTCTAATTCGTACTATTTTTGCATAATTATACAAAACTAAGATAATACAACACCACTTTTTACACTTATTTTGAAAACTCTATATTATAAATTAAGTATAGTATGTCATGCAATATGGTGAGTATCGAATGAAATAATGTTTTTCAAGCGATAACTGAATATTATATTATTTATATTAAACCTGCAGATGTCAGCGAAAGGAGTACGTCTAGGATAATTATAGTTCTCGTCCATTAATAAATACATTAACATAATATATTGAATAACAATAATATACATTTATTTAAAGAAATTGAAGATACATATTGTGTATTTATATATTTTTCAAACAAAATTATATATTAAAAAAAATTAACATGATCATCGAAATGAAATTTTAGTCATCTAAAGTCTAAGACCCCTTAGTTATTCTCTTCGGATTATTTTGTGAATTATCACTGATTGATGTCCATTTGGAAAACTAGATTTACTATCACATCTAAAAACCATTATGTAACAACTAACAGCATCACCTTCTAGAGAGGCATCTTTCAGGGTGACGCCATGAGCCCGTCACATACATCCAAAGACATAATGTGGCACTAAGAGTTCTTTATTATCATCTCTGTCACTTTTATGGTATTAGCCCTGATACTTCTTCGCCAAACTCTCCCAGGGAAATAGAGTTAATTGTCGAAAATGAGAAGTGCCGCATATACTGGAACTTCATATTCTCGACAGTTGTTTCTGTTTCGCACTCGAGGCCTGACATATTTCTCCTTGACTTCGAGAAACGAACCATGTTCGTTATCGAATTTTCAGCACTCGCTGACAAAACGTCATAAACAAGGAGAAAGAAAAGAAGGAGAGGTATAAAGACCTTATGAGGGAGTTGCGACGGTTATACCCGGAATATTCTGTTAAGCTAATCGTCTTGATCATCAGCGCTCTTAGAGGTGCCGAAGTTTCAATGGTTAATAGCCTGAAAAGAATCCCTGCGTGTCAACAAAATGCTAAGAAACTTGTAGGGAAAATGCAGAAGGCAGTCGTCCTTGGGTCGCTCCGTGTCCTCAAGATGCACGAGACTTTTCCCGAATCATCGTATTGAATTCGTCGCAGACTTTAACCATCTATCTCACGGTTGTGAGACGTGGTTACAGCTGAAATTTTACCGCGATTTCGCTGGGAGGGGGGGCAGTTTTTCAAATTAGCACCTGCTCCCGGCAAAATCGTGCTGTTGTCCTTATGACAAACTTCTAACCATACATGAAAACACACACACACAGACACACACAGTGGTCCAAAAAAAGCAACTGTTTAGATGTTCGTAGGCGACTGGAAATTCGTATAGCCTAGGCGAAATTAGAATATGCATATTGGTTTCTTTTGATGTAGAGTCATTTTTCAGCTTGCTAAAATGTTTTTAAAATTGTTTGACAAAGTACACTGTTGAAGTTTTCCGGAATATTCCGACATATTGAAGATACTAAAGTAACTGAAATTTACGAAATTATGTTATTATAAATAGTTTTCTAAAATTCCTAAATGGTAACAGAAATATAAGTGACCGTGACCTCGCTTCTCGATCGCGTTCGTAATAGATGAAGCATGGCGGTTCAGTGGTAATCGGCGGCAATGAAGTGCGAAAGTTTGTGCTGAAGTACAGAAAGATGAAGTAAGCCTGTCTTTCCTATACGGAATCATCTAAATATTGAAAAGGATTTGTTCCAGGTTTCAATTGGATGGTAAGTCCACTATTCACGTCAAATGACGCGCTCTTGGCTAGGTAGGTTATGTTTTGGATTAATGACGGACTGGCGTGGGGTAGCGAAGGAATCATGCCCAGTCATGTTAAAGTCAACGAAAATGAACAAGACAATTTCTCACCGTGATCCTTATCTTCTAAATACCTTGTATCGATTTAATCCAGGATACGAGTCCGGCAGCCTGTCCTATACAGCACTCCTTTTGTGCCCAAAAAAAGTTTTTGGTTGTTTTGGAAAATTGGCACAGATGTAGCCTCCGGAAGCTACGACCACGATCGTTCACCTAACAATCGATCCCCCCGCAACCGGAGTTAATACGTCATCCGACTCGTCACTTCCCGCGACACCAGAAGACGATCGAGTCGGGAAATCACTACACAAGCAATAGAAACTTGAAGGACCACAGACTTTGAATTAAAAGACTCAAATACTTGAATTTTCTCGAAAATAAGCACAATTAATTTTAATTGTTGCGACCACCGAAAAGTGGCTACACTCGCCTACTCTGTGATTGAAACTGAGCAGAGCAGAAAACGGTCCGAGCCTGCTCAACAAAAGAAGCTTCACGCTACTACCTGAGGTCCCACACAACGAAAAGGTAGTGCCCGAAACTCAAAAACAGAGAGAAAACTTTAAGGAAAATAAGCATTGGGCGGAGATCATGTTATGATCAATGAAAGCTGAAGGTCAATCAAAAGAGGAACAATAAGATCAAACAAATTATCAACAAGACTCTTTGAGGGACTCTTTCAAGGACTTATTGGGAGGTGAAGCTATAGGTCAGCACAACTACGACATAGAACACGATAGTTAGAAAACCTGGCTTAGAGAACCTGTGCTTCTGGGGTTAGAGGTATAATTAAGGACTTGAAAAATGGTAAGGTTGCTGATGTAGACAGTATTCGCGCTAAAATACTTAAATACGGTGGCGACTACATACCACAAAGTCTGTAAAAGTTGATAAATATATGTATCGAGATGGGAGAACTTCCAGGTGACTGTAAAAAGGCGATTATCGTCCCACTATACAAAAGAAAGGGAGATAAAGGTAACTGCAATAATTACCGAGGTATCGGCTTACTAAGCAACGTAAGCAAAATATATTCCAAAATTCGTATGGATCAGATATTCAGCTTGAGACAGATTAAAGAAAAAATTTTAATAGTCAATAAAAAAATTTCTGTTCATTTGTTCACCTAGAATATGCGTTTGATAAGGTGAATAGAAGTAAACTTTGTGAAGTCCTGGAAGAGTGCGGAGTCAATGGATGGCTTTTACAAGCAATAAAAACAATATATGCACGTAACAAAGCGAGTGTGAGAGTAAATGGGCAACTGAGTGACTGTTTCGATATTATGCAAGGTGTTAGGCAAGGATGCGTGATGTCCTCATGGCTATTTATTATATTCATGGACAAGTGTTTACGATTGACCCTCATTGACGAAGAATGTGTGTATATCGGGACAGTGAGGGTGCGTAGTTAGTGTTCGCAGATGATAAGGCTGTTATGGCAGAGTCAATCGAAAACTTGCAAGGAATATTGAGAAAACTGAATACAAGCATAAAGAACATGGGTCTTTGAAATTATGGTCTTTGAACCTCCTCTATGGGTCGCGTGAACTCGATTATTCCTTACGGTGGGACCTGGCCGTGGTGAGGAAGCATGAGAACATCCGCGGGTAGCGACGACCTGGAAGCCGCAGCGATGGCGACCCTTCATGTGTAGATGTTCGTGGTAGGTAAAGTAGAAGTATCAGCGTGAATTCGACTAAGCAGCAATTATCGGGTGGCTCTCGACTCCCAAAACAGTTCCCTAAGCCAAGACGTTAATTATCGTGTCGAAGGCTGAATGTTACCAGGGTATGGTGACTCATACGGTGTCCTGGGATACAAGGCAACTTCCCAGTGTAAATTGGCCTTATCCACACAAGCGGAACTCCGTGGTTATGAACCCTTGAGATCCCTAGCCGCTGTTGGGAACAAACTAAATCCCGAAAGACAAACAAACACATGGATGGAGTCTTCAATGACCCCTCCCATGAATGCTTCCTCTCTCGCGAAGATGGAAACAAACGAAGAGGTTGAATCACCTTCAAATCAACAAGGGACCTGTAATGTTCCTCGCAGCTCGCGTGTTACGGCTGGAAATGGGACTTTCATTAGTCCAATAAACGAGGCTAAAGCCTCTGAGGATGCTGGGACTAAAAAAGGCCCCGGGAAAGAGAAATGTAGCAGTGCTGCCAGAAGGAGGTACCATCGCTAGCAACTTCTGTTGAAAAGCGAAACAACCCCTTAACCAGGGACCCCTGAAAGGACCCGGTCTGATGACAGCACTCCTACTCAAGAAAGGGAGACAATGGCTATTGATGTCTAGGACATGGCTCATCGAGGCAGTAAGCGGTTTCAAAGCATGGGAAAATGCAAGAATCAAAGCTATTGATTCTAAGGACCTTCTCCAGCCTGCCAAATTTATCGTATAGATGCTTGGAACTTTCGTACTATCCTCAAAAGATTGGCAGTCCAGAAACCTACGTTAAAAGTGGAAGAGTGGACCATCATGGATGCCAAAAAAGACCCCTGGGTAACTCAGTCGGTCTTGAGTGCGGACCCTTTCGTGCCCGAAAGCATAGAGAAAGTCAACTGTAAACCGCATCTGGGACTGAGAAGGATCCAGATGAAAATACTTTCGAAACCAAAAGAGCCGGCGAGGACAGTGGGAAGAGCAGCTGCCCTCGGAACAACCGATGGATGACGCTGATTCTTAAATCGGCATAAAAATGTGCTAATATATGCTTTGCGCTCCTGGACAGGTCATGAAGGTAATGGTGGCAGATGGAAGGGGGGGGGGCGGGCACTGCCATAGTTTTTTACTAATCGGCACCAAATTTCGCACACAGATTCTTTGGGCTCCCGGACAGGTATAGCCAATATATAAAATCAAGCCGCCTAAATCGTATGATGCTTATGCAAATCCACAGTTATTGACCAATCGGCACCAAATTTTGCATACACATTCTTTGGTCTCCCGGACAGGTTGTAAGAGTAAAGGATGGGGTACGATATGGGGGGGGGGGCACCGCCACATATAATATATAAAATCAAGTGGCCCAAAATGTATGATGCTTATTCAAATCCACAGTTGCTGACCAATCGGCACCAAATCTTGCATACATATTCTTTAGTCTCCCGGACCGGTCGTAAGAGTAATGGGGAGGGGGGCAGATATGGGCTGTGGGCACCGCCACAGACGAATCGGCACTAAATTTTTCATAGATATTCTTTGGCCTCCCGGACAGGTAATGAAAGTAATAAAAGGCAGATTGGGGGTTGGGGGGCACAGCCAGAGTTTTTTACTAATCGGCACCAAATTTTGCACACAGATTCTTTGGGCTCCCAGAAAGGTCATAAGAGTAACTTTCGAATTGCGACTGTTAACAGAATCATGTTCTAAACGTTAGGTTCCTTTTGTATTTGAGAGGTTCCAAATCGATGTCGACGATGAATGCGCCCGTCACTGTTTTTTTAACAGTTTTACTTTAAAAATCGACCTTCCGCAAACGAATTAATGTTTTTTGCAAAAAATAGGCAATTTGAAAAAACATTTTTTTTCCGGCGATTTTTGAGAAAAGTGCCTATTGTAGACATTTACCTCAAAACCTATATTATTTATCATCTGTCTGTTTGGAATTTGCATAATTTATATATATAATTAAAGGCAATTACCATTTTCTGTATTTAAGGTCATATTTCATGTTCAAACTTAATATCAAGTAAAAAAAGATCAAATGCAATAAAAAATTTGACTTTTAAACGCAAAGTTCATTCATAAGTTAAGTTAGTCTTAAGTAATGCGGTTACGTCACCAGTATCGCGCAATGCCACCCACAATAGGTCTCTCTCGGATGGAGGCCATGGTACAATTGGCAGTGGCTTGAGGACCAAACCGAGGCGACGACCAGGCAATGGCCCCGGACAAATGCGAGAACATCGATTTAAGTGGTCGGATCAACTCAGAAGAAACATCCTTACCTGTTGGCAAAGAAGCTCACCGGCGCGAAAAGGATTCATGCAGAGGTTACATGAACGTTGGGTCAATATGCACCCGGAATATGCTCATAAAACGCCTCAGTATTTAA
>JAABKJ010010159.1:0-11034 GCA_011634705.1 Andricus grossulariae
TTGGATTGTATGCAGACGACACCGCACTATTTACTTCTTCTTGGTCAGTTCCGAAAATCTTAAGATTACTTAACAAAACTCTGGAAGTCATTGAGGCATGGGCTAGGTTTTGCAGAATAAAAATTAAGTCAGAATCAATTCTTTTCTCAGTCAGAGAGCCTGCTAAAATAGATCCACCAAAAATGTTTAATGAACCAATAAAATGGAAAAATTCCATAAAATACCTAGGGGGTAAGCTTCATAAACGTCTTAATTGGAAGCAGCATATCCATGCAACTAAAGGGAAAGCTCTCGGGGTTATCTCGCGTGTAAATCCTATTATTAATAGAAACTCGAATCTAAAACCTGAATATGGTATCCTGATTTACAAAATGTTTATTCGATCAATCATAACCTATGCCTATACAATTTGGGGAGGTGCGTCAAAAAGTAACATCAATCACATCCAGATTGTACAAAATAAATTCCTCATACGTATCACAAAAGCCCCGAGATATACCAAGAACTCTGTCCTTCACAGAGAATTTCAATTACCTTACATTTTAGATTATATTAAAGAAACCGCCTCTAAATTCTACGATTCTACATCATTATCACCTTTTGAACATATCTCCTCTCTAGGGAAATATAAGTTTGATCCGCTTCGCAAGCACTCTTCTTCTTTAATTTTCTTTCATAAAATAAATCATCAGATTTTGTGGTTTTTTCCCGCCTGCGGGCTTTTTTCCCCACATATAACAAACGTCACTTCAAATTCTAATCATGTCAAATTTCTCTCACATTGTGTAATGATGCCCGAACGGGTAACGCACAACATTTTCTTCCAGTCCGATCATTCTTCGGGGAGATCATAAATCGCGAGTATAATGCACTCCCGTGCGTTGGATCTCACAAGAGGGGGCGATGGTTGGGGCCCCTCAACCCACCCTTTTCTTTCAGCAAAACATACTTACTTGGCTCAGAGGCAACCGTGATCAAAAACATTATGCTCACCCTTGCTTTTTTTATTTGTATTGCACAAATTTTGGGGAATTTTCCCCACATAAATTTCGGCAAATTCCGGAAACCTAAGCTATTACAGAATACCATAAGGAATATTTCCCATGAAATTTTGAGGAGATTTCCCTAAATAATGAGTATCAATATTTACAAATTTTTAAGCAATGTTACATAAATTTCAGAGAATTTCCCCTGCATAAATGCCGGGAAAAATCCCGAAATTTGAGGTATTATTTCACAATAGCATAGGGAATTTTCCACATAAAATCTTTGGAAAAAATCACCACTTATTGGTTCATATTCCGCACGAATATTTGGTGAATTTTCTCTACTAAACTTTGGGAAAAATTCCACAAAATGTGTGGAAATTAGCTTCAACACAATTTTGGGGAAAATTCCGCAAGACATTTTTTAGAGTGTACTCATTTTCTAAATTATTTTCCATAAGCCACATGAAAAGTCGTTTTTCAAATCTCTTTTCTTAAAGATTATTTGACAGTCTCTTAAACTCTAGAGAAATGTCTATTATTTATGAGGAAGGATAACTTGGTTTTTTGAAATAATTTTTCATAAGAATTAGCAGATCTTTTTCAGTGATTCTATTTTAAAAAATTAATTGGCTTTTTTTCTACTATCCCGAATCGGAATTTTAGCCCTCTCTTAGACCTCTAAATTGTAGCACTTAATAGGAATTGGGAGGGCTTGTAGAGATCTTAATTTGTATTAGATTAAGCCCTTCTTTGGTCCTCCAAAGTGGAACAAAAGTCCATTTCTCCCACTTTCAGGGCTAAAAGAGGGCCTAATTTAATAAAAAAGGAGCCCTCTTTAGGTCCTCCTAAGTCCTCTGTTTAGGCCCTGCTGTAGCCCTTGAAATCTAGTCTAGACGAAAAGTGACGTCACATGACCATTTACCCCAGGACAAACACATGTACACCTAAAGTGTAGACTATAGGGATACATTTTATAATCTGATTATACTTTCATTGAAAACAATATTGTTTCTTTACCACGATTTTTAGAATAAACTTTATTACTCAGAGATTAGATTGATCACTTTTGAAATTCTTCTTATCAGTTCATTAATTGTTGCAATCGGTTTTAACGGGGGTCAATTAAAAATTGTTGCAAAGAAGCAATGCTGTTTCTCATGGTAATATGATCAGACTATAAAATTAGTCCTATACTATTGGTGTGTTTGTCCAGGAGCAAAAGACCATCTTCTCGTGTGACATTACTTCTCACCTTAAAATATTTCAAGCTCTGTACCTAAAAAACTATTCTAGATTATTCTTTTCTAGGAAACGTAAGGGCAATCGAAACAAAAGTTTTTTTTCATCATAAATTATATTAGTATGAAACAAAAAATTTGAAGTGTACAACTACACAAAGTAGTCAAAATTCCAAGCATAGCCGCCCCGAGCATTGCCGGTTGCCTGCTTTCTCGCTGGAGCTCTAACCCCACTTTTTAGCGTCGCTCGCGACCGATGAATTTCATTGCTGACTCTCCGAGGATTGCCGAGAGCGAAACGGCCGAATCTGAAGGTTTTCTTTCGGCCAAAATCTTGAAGTTTAAGCCGTTTTTTTCGATGCCTTAAAAAAATTAAATCAAATGAAATACATATTATTTTTCTAACTGTATAGTGTATAGAAAGAATATATTAACCATTTTTTAACTGTCCGAACATATATAATTTGTTTAAACATTAATTTTTCAAAAATAGTTTTAAAATCGTATTTTCTGAATTAAACATAATATTGAATGATTTCGAGGAGTAATAAATTCTGCTAAAAACTTCATGTTATTGTTTAGACAATTAATTATTGTTTTTTTTCTTCAAATTTCCTTTAAATTGAGTATGGATGGTTCAGATCTTTTTTGGCGCATTATTTAATAAATAATAAGAGTCATAATAAAATTTAAATAATAACAGTGTATTTATTATTGCTTTCTTCATATTTTTACAATCTTTCTCATAATTATATTATAAAAGAAGCACATTAACGAATGCACATTATGATTCAAATTTGAACAGATTGCTTTTTCACATTTTCATACTCGTTATAAATATTAAAACGTGTCGCTGATTTTTGTTTTAGCTTTATACGATTATTTATACATACTGGAAGACACAAAAAATATATATGAAAATATATTTACGAAAATAATTCTAGGTGTAATATTTTTTATTATTGATCCACATTATTTAATAGAAAACTGCTTGAACGAATAAAATTTGTTTAAACAATGACACGACGTTTTTAACAGAATTTACTAGTCTTCGAAATCAATAAATATTCTGTTGATTCCCGAAAATACGATTAAAAAACTGCTCAAGCAAATGAAAATTGTTTAAACAAATAGAAATTCATTAAACATTGAAAGATATGTATCAAAATTATATAATGATTCTTTGTAGCATAGGATACCAATTTGATAAAAAAACTGGATATCTCTGGGTCAATTTTTAGAAATTTTGAGAGTCAAAAATAATTCATTGCTTAAATAATTACATAATGTTTTTAAAAAAATTACTTCTCCAAACAATGACAAACTATTACATTTCAATCAGAAAATACGATTATTTTCTATATTTTTTGGGAATAAATAATTGTTTAAATAATTTACGTTTGCTCAAACAATGAAAAATTGTTTAAAGGGTCATGCGGAATATTCAAATGTCCCATCAGTAATTATTTGTATGAAAAAGACGACGGAAATTGCTAAAAAGTAACAATAGTACGTGAAAATGTAGTTATTTGATTTTTGGGTCATATTTGGGGCGCTATGAGGGGGGGGGGAGGTCAGGGTGGGTTAAAAATAAAAATTATTAGTATGGTTCTATTTCATAGGTACTATCTTCAATCCCTAAAAAAGTTCGCATGTTTCGATCAAACCCTGAAGTATGAGTTCAATTTTACAAAAATCCATAATTTCCTCACGTTAATTAAGTGGGATTTTAAAGTGCCCGGTGGCACGAGTTAATATTCGAATTCCGAAAAAAAAGTTTTTTTCAGAAAATGGGAACTTTTTTTTGGGGAAGGGGGGACTTACCCTGTAGCTCGAAAAGCGTTTTTTGGATCACCCTAATGTACACTACGTACATAAAACGATTTTCGAGATAGATTTTTAACCTAGCCGACGCGCGGCAATACTCGGAATTTGTCAGCTGCATTCTTCTCCTCCACGCATTCGAGCGTGGACGAGCTTAGAGTGAGGGTTTATGGCTTTTTGGAACTATATTCCCCTACATCCCCGAAAACGGCAATGTTCGGAGTTTGGACTGTACAACATGAGTGAAAAGTATACTCTAATCCTCGCAAATGAAATCTGAATGAATAAATGCTTATAAAATTAGCGTTGTGAAGAAAATTGGAAAATTCTATAAAAAATTAATCAGATTTTTTTTAAAGCACACTTGTTTATGTGCTTTTTGAACGCTGGCTTGTGGAAGGTGTCATTATTTATGAAATAAAGAATGAATTAGGTTGGAAATTTTAAATAATTTCAAAGAAGGACTTTTTTATTATTCTCATAAAAAACTCTGTAGAACCTACAACATTGAACATTACTGTGATTCACAATGAATAACAATCTCAAAACCAATTTTTTTTCAAATCTGCAGCTAAAAATAATTTTTTTTTACATTTTTCGAAAAATATTACAAATTTCTGTTTTTATGTTATGGTTCGAATACTCAAAATTGTGCTGATAAATAATGTGCCATAAGTGTTTCTCCGTAAAAAACAGAACAGAAGATATTAACGAATTTCAAATTTGCATTGACTTTTTTCGAGTTTCAGAGAAACCAACTTTACAGCTCTTTCTGATATACTATAACTGTTTTTATTATGCATATTAACAAATTAAGTAAACAAACTAATGACAATAAATATGTAATTAAATAGAATAATTAAATTATATAAATACGAGAAAAGCACATAGCTCGTCAGGACGTAAGCACATCAAAAGAGGGCCTCGAGGTCCAATGGGATTCAAAACAGGACGTGGAGGGCTACGCAGGACTAAAGGAGGCCTTAAATGGAATCATGCAGGGCTGAAGTAGGGCCGAAATTTCGACTCGGGATTCCATCAAATTCGCTAAAATCTTATCAGACTTTTCTCTGTATCGAGGAGTCAGAATAGTCACTTAAAATTTAAGCGATTTTTTTTCGTGGAGAGCTGAAGGTTACTCCGCGTATCTAACACCATTAAAATTTGGGCGTGAAATTTTGTGATATTATCATGCATATGTTCACTTCAGACATAAAATTTTGTGGACTTCTCATGATAAAATTATTATAAACGTGTATAAAAAATAAATTCTTACGTATCAGAATTCGCGGCTGTAACTCGCCGCCAAATAAAAAAACCGTGAATACGTTTTCACGAAGAAACGCTGCTTTTCCTACCTGTAATCGATATCTCAGCTAATTCTTTATCGATTTGCATTAAGCCTTTTGAAATGAAAAATAAGTCACCAAAAGGTAACTTCTATGTATACAAATTATCCATATTTTATAAGCTGTACACGGAAGTTTCAGAAAAAATGACAAATGTATGTTTTTTAGTATTTTCAGTGGATCTGAATCCTACAAAATACAACCGATAGGTTTCAAAATTTAACATAAACCAATTAGATGAAATTAATGAAATCGAAAATTATAGTTTTTATTATTTTCTTAATTCTCTTCTTCTTCATCTTTTAGAATTACTTCAAAAATATAATGTCACAAACTGAGTTGATTGTATTCATAATACTTTTTACTTGGCGGAATTGTTTTGCATTGTAAATGTTTTTGGCGAGTCTATTAGATTTTATATGTTGCCAATACTTTTACTTTAATTCAGTCTCTTATTACTGAACGAGTCGAGCGTTTGCCGCGGCATGTAACAAAAGTTTTACCTACTCCCAATTTATGTAATGCATTGTTCCACAACTTCTGAAAAATGCGTTACATCCAAAAGCTCATTTCATAAATCGCACCGCGTCCGTTTGAAAGTCACTCTTTAAAGGAAAATAAAATGAAAGAAAATTTCGAAATATTCCGGAAAATTCCATGATTTCTGAAATTCAATGTAAATTTAGATTATTCTACAATGTTCTGTTGTAGAAAATTCTAAAAGTTTTTTGAAGATTTTCATATAAATTTCCGTAAGATTAGAAAAATTCAAGAATATTCTATAAATTTTAAGAAAATTGCACAGATTATAGAGTCTTCACATTATAATTAGTTATTTAGATATCAAATGATATTTCAGAAAATTGCAGAAATGAGAATGTTCTAGAAAATTTCAGATTATGCCAAAGCATTTTATTCATAACATTCAGGAATGTCAAATGTCCTATAATATTGAAGAATATCTTGGAAGAATAAGAAGCATCAAAAACTTTTGAGAGATACAGGAAAATTATGCCGGATATTAGGTAACAGATCAGGTTAGAATACAGGATCCATTAGGCTTATTCACCAAACCATAGGTTCATTTATTAACCGGTAGTCAATAAACAGGAACCTGGAGTTTTCACTTTTTCAAATGCTTTTTCACCTTCACGATAGTGTACCTTCTTTTAGGATTATCGGATTGGACTTTTATTACAGCGTTTTCGCAAGCTCTTTTCATGTAATTCAAGAATATCTTAACAATTTTTTTTCATTAAAGTTGATTTTTCTTTTCTTGAAAATAAAAATGAAAATTTATTTCTTGAAAAAAATCCTACTCAATATTTTTTTCTCTCTTTTAAAAAATAGATTTTTAACACTCTTTAAAGTCATGTAGAAGGAAAAGTGGGCTAGAAATAATTTCGTAGTCAAACTGAGATTTTTACGCTTGAGGGTACCATATTATGATTATATGGTATGCATACACACACACAAAAATCTCTCAAGATAGTTAAATGTAAGCTTGGAGGAAAGTTAGACCTAACAGTATTCGTTTCCGGGCGCTGTGTAAGTTGAATGTAGTCCCCTTGAGCGTTCAAATCTCAATTTAACCATGAAATTATTTCCAGCCCGTTTTTTCTTGTGCATGAATTTGAAAAGTGTAAAAAAAACTATTTGTTACAAAGGAAAAAAGAAATTGGAGTAGGGTTTTTTCAAATAATCAATTTTAATTTTGATTTTCAAATGAAAATGAAAATTCATGGTGAAGAAAAATTGTTATGAAAGGCTTAAAGTACACGAAAAGTGGTTTTCAAAACATTAAAATAAAAGTTTTATATTTATGCCGTATTTCCTACATACTGCCGTGGGGTGGTACTCTATTTTGTGCATGTGGTAGTCCAGGTGGTTTTGCCCGGTAAGCATCTGAATCACTGTCCTTATGGCTTTCTTGGGTAAACTCAGGATTTCCCTGGATCTGTCCATCCTGTACATATAGCCCAGAATGGCTTTTGGCTATTGGCAACCCTTGGTTTGTTCCCAGTATTTCTGGTGCTTCGTCAAAATCCAGCTTTTGATGGCCATCTCAATGCAGCAAGACTCACGGTTGTGAGACGTGGCCATGAGTGGGATTTACCGCGGTCCTACTGAGAGCCGGTGTAATTTTTTAGATGGCAGTTGCTCCCAGTGGGACCCTGTAGTGGTTGTTAACCTTTAGTTTTTGAATATGTATAAGAACCACGTTGTTCCTTCCTGCAAGTTAGTTTAATGCCTTTTTGCATTCCGAAACCAGCTCTGATGTTATGCCTGGTTTCGTAACTGCAGTTAATGTCGCTTGGCCGCCCGAGCAGATTGTAATCTGCCTACCAGCAGTGTTTTCTTCTAATGATGTCTCAGCATAGCGAAGGACGGCCAGAACCTCTGTCTAAAAAACGGTGGCATGTTGTATAAGCGGGATCCCTACCCACCTTCCCGCGCTAACGTAAATTCCTGTTCCTGACCTGACTTTCGACACTTTTCACTTGTACGAGAAAATGACCATGCTGGACTTCCCGGATTTACCGAGAGCCCTGGGCTGTCGCACCAGAGCTCTACGATGCTGAGCGCTGACTATGATTACACAGTCATCCGCGCATCCCTTCCTTTTTGAGCCTACAAAGAAGGCCGTCCACTACAATCACTACAAGAGGGGTATCAGGACACTTCCCTGTGGGCATTTCTGTTGCGCTATTCCCCTGGCTAGGCCTTCGTCTCATCTGACTTTGAGTCGCCACTGACGTAGCATGATTCCTATCCAGTTTACTAGCTGGTCCGGTACGCTACACCTTGAATCCTCGCGACAGATGGCTTCTGGAGTGGTATTGCTGAAAGCTCTCTCTATACCCAAGAAGGTGCTTACAGCATACCCTCCCTGCCCCAGTTGCTGCTCAAATTTTTCCACGACAGCATGGAGCGCAGTCTCTACAGAGCAGCCTGCCTAAAAGGCGTGCTGCCCTCTGTGCAGCGGAGAGGCTAAAAGCACCTCATCCCTGATATATCTTTCGACCAGCTTCTCTAGCCTCTTCAGGATGAAGGACGTTAAACTGGTCGGCCGAAAATCTTCAGCAGCAGTGTAGCCCTCCTTCCCATGTTTGGGAATAAAGGCTATTCTGCCATTCATCCATGCGGATGGCATATGTTTTAGGGCAATGTTTGCCTTAAATAGTTTTGTCTCTGAGCGGGCGACAGAATCCATACCCTTTTGTAAAAACACTGGATAGATGCATTCCGCCGCTAGTGATTTAACGGGGCAGAAGGAACCAACGGCCAATTCCACTACCTTTATGCGAACGACCTCGGAGGCGAAATTCCAGACGGATTTCTCCCTCTCTTGGCCCAAGCCTTCCACCTCACGGTCGGTTTGAGTTTTCTGAAATCCCTGGAATTGGACTTTCATCGGGTGATTCAGCGTTGATTCTTTGTCTTAGGCAAACTCACCATCATTTAGCCTTATGAGAAGGGGGTGTTCCTTATTTTCCTAGCTTCTCGTAAGATCAAACGGGCGACACACAAAAAACAAATAAAACAATGAGGACTTCGATCCAGGACCCTCTCCTAACCCACCACCCTAGGTGGAAACATCCTCGGGGGCCAGCACACCAGGAGTGGTGCAGACTTCCTCACAAATGGTAACCCGTTCCTTCAAGGGAAATCTGGTACGAAGACGGCTCCAAAGGAGTGGAAGGGTTACAAGCACGAATACATGACAGCACGTGAAGAAGGGGAATAGGGATCTTACTTGAGCGGCATGCTACCGTTTTTCAGGCGCAGCTCCTGGCCGTCCTTTCCCGTGCCAACACATCATTAGAAGAAAATGCTGCTGGTAGGCAGATTACAATCTGCTCATAGAGCCAAGCAACATTAACTTCAGTTGAGAAACCAGACATAACATCAAAGCTAGTTTGAGAATGCAAAAAGGCAATAAATCAACTTGCACAAAAGAACAACTTGACACTCATATGGGTTCTTGGTCAAAAAGTGATCAAGAGAAACGAAGAGGTGGACCAGTCAATAAGAGACAGCGTAGTAAGTGTATACACATGACCGGAAACGTTACTAGTACTAGCTTAAAAGATGGATCCTGACTAGGCAACACAAATACTGGAAAAAAACTCAGGGTTACCAACAGGCGAAAGCCATTCTACGCTATAATTATAGGGTGGACAAAGCCAGGGAAAACCTGGGTTGACGGTTACCCAAGAAAGGCATAAGGACAGTGGTTCAGAAGCTTTTAGGGCACAACCACCTGAACTGTCGCATGCACAAAATGGGATACAGCGCGGCATTAGCTAGACTCAGGCAACAAGTCTTTCGGATCCATTTATTAGAACCTGAGGAAATCATAACGCGATAAATGGTTGACATACTAGGCTTCATCAAGAGGTGTAGGGTCAACTACTGAGAGCGAAAAGGTAAGAGCTTTGTATTTATGTGTATGAGGGTGATCCAAAAACTTTTTTTTTAATTTTTATGTGGATACCCCCCAAATTTGTTCGAATCCACACAAAAATAAATACATTTTTCCCCCATAAGAAAAAAAGACGTTTTTGTAAATCTTATTCAGAATCCTCAATATTATCTCAATCGAGTCGAAATTCAACATTTATCTTCACAATTAGCCTTGCAATACGAATAAAATATCACTCTTCAAATATCACCCTCAAAAGTCCGTTTTATAGGGTCCCATAGAAACCCCATGAGTGAAAAAATGGGTTTTGCGAGTTTTCGGCGCCAATTATGATTTTTTTGCGGTTTCTTTAATGCAACTTGTTTCTAAAACATAAACTATTACTTCATACTGAAAATTAGATATTTTCGTGGATTGTTTAAACAATTTAATATTGTTTTTGGCAATTTTCTCATAGAATGGAGTTAGAAAGCCGCGGCTTTTTCACAAATTTTCCATTTGCTGTCCAATTTTCAATTAGATGAAAGTGACAGTTCATCAATGTTAATAATAGTGATTGTTTGAACAATGTATTATAATTAGTAATAATATTATATTTGTATAATGCTAGAAAGATTTTTTTTTTTTTTAATTTCCGGCCTTTTGTCCGATTTTCATTTGAAGTGAAGTAATAATGAATTCAAGTTAACTAAATAATTATTCAAACAATTTATTGTAATTAAGAATAATATTATATTTGAATAATGCTAGAAAGATGCGGTTTTGTTGTTGGAATTTCTGGCTTTTTGTTTAATTTTCATTTGAAGTGAAGTAATAATGAATCCAATTTAACAAAATAATTGTTCAAACAATTCATTATCGTAGTTTATAATATTCTCTTTGCTCAATTAGTAGAATGTTGCATTTTTTTTTGAAAATTTCCAAATGTTTATCTGTTTTTTATCAGGCGTCACTTGATAATCAATTAGATTTAGCAAAAATAATTGTTTAAACAAATTATTATTGTTTATGACTATCTTTATCTATATCGATTGCGCCTGATAGTTGCGGTTTATCGGCAAGTTGTACCTTTCTGTTCTTCTTTCAATTAGTGAGGTAATGATTAATTAAAGTTAACCGGAAATTTGTTTGAACAATTTAATATTGTTCATAACTATCTTTTCTCAGATAAGTGCTAGAAAGTGGCGGTTTTTTCTAAAATCTTTGAC
>JAABKJ010010160.1:0-11034 GCA_011634705.1 Andricus grossulariae
CATACAATCCTTCATCCCAAGCATCAACACTACATGACGGCATACCTCGTTTTCATTCTAAAATTTTGTGGTGAAAAGGCAGCTTTTTGATCTGCCTTCCCTGGACTAAAACCATTTGCAGGTAGTTGTACTCACTACTTCAAGTAGTAAGTTTTACTATTATATTGTTAGTTCTGAGAACTTAGTTGCAGCTAATACCATCTCTACCAATAAAATGCTTGTTGTCCACACTAACCATTTTGACAGTGCAACATTGGGTATATGAAAAACTGTCTGCTATAGTATTTATGGATTTTATTCTTCATCTATATTGAAATAAAAAGTGGGATGACTTTTTCTGGAAATGAAATTTAACGGAGGCATCGCTGTTTACTGCTGACTGAAAGCGGCAAAGTGATCGGCCAACTGTGAAGCATCAACTGGGGAAATAATTTGGATTACAAAGTGGGTGGAACCGATTCAACGTGCCGCGGGGCCAATTTACAGAGCTTTTAATCACACTCCACAAATCAAAGATGTAATTCACAGACGAGCCTCGTTGCAAACTTCGCAGCTTCCCCACCGCACTTCATCATTCCACTCGTGCCTCAGGCTGCAAAAGTAAATCAACTCATTCCAGCGTGCATTGACGTCCCTCCCAACCCGACTAGTTTTCAGAATCAAGGCGACTGAAATGTGAAATCAGAGGGCGTAAAATATATTTCCTGCCTTAGATTAATGCTAACTTTATTCAAAAAAGGCCATATACTGCGGAAATGGGTAAGAGGGGAATAACTGAAAACATTTTCAATAACACACTTATCAGAATTCTGAATGCCGCATTGAATATTAAAAGTACGAGCAAGAAAATTATATAATATATTTATGGTGGTGAATTTATTCAAGGGAAGAATTGTCCATAAATTGAGCATTATTGACAGGCCGGTTGGTAGTCGGAAATCAGAGATTTCGTGTCTTTGCCTTGAGATTTTGTTGAAAGGGAGAGTAATATACTCCCCATTGTATACGGCACTGTCGATCCTGTCAGTGGCAGCAACCCCATTTTATGTTTACGTATATAGGTATAAAATACTTCCACTAGCAGACAGAGCAAGGAGAAGTGGCTTTCCAATCCATTTGCTTCCAATGCGAACACCACAGCGTGACTCTGCTCGTTTCAATAATGAATCGTTGGCGAAACCTCTCTGTTCTCTATCGGCTATCGATGAAGAAATATTACACCGATAGAGCCAAGTGCTACCTTCATATTTAGACCCCTTCTGAGCATTGAATTAAATTTTGAATGACCCATAAATCCCACAAATTTTATGACTATTGTAAACTTAGAGGTTGTCCATGAACTACGTTACCAATTTTAGTTTATTTGAACCCCCCCTCATTTACGGCCGTAGCCCCCCCCCCACCTCCTCCCACGAAATAAACGTGGCTGGTTAACTTAACACGGATTTCACCATTGATTCTGAATTTTGCGCGTTTCTATAGTGAGTTTAATTGTCAATATGCCCACCTGGCCGTGGGGGTCCACTATACAATAAGCTTCAGTAATGAATCAAGAATAATGAAAAATGTTAAAATATCAGACTTCACAGTCCAAAATCCTCTCAAAACAGGGGAAATAGGGTGATTGTTCATGAAAATGGAATAATAATATGGGAATAAATTCATTTAAATGAAATTAAAAGATTTCAAATAGAAATATACTGCATTTTCAACAAAATAGTTTTAACCAAAAAAGATTGTCTAATAAACTAAAGTTAGTTTTTAACACAAAAAGATGACTTTTCAACCATAACAAATAGTTAAATTTTCAACAAAATAGTTTAATTTTAAACCTACAAAGATGCATTTTTCAACCAAATGGTCAAATTTTCAAACAAAATACATGAATTGTGAACAAAGTTGTTGACTTCTAAAGCCAAAAAGGCCAATTATTTGAAAAACAAAAATTTAATTTCCCACCAAGAAGTTAAATTTTTAAGTAAATAGTTTAATTCTAACCAAATAGTTGAACTTTCTAACAAAATAATTAAATTTTCAAACTAAAATATTATTTTTCAAGAAAAAAGTGTATTTTAAACCAAATGGTTAAATTTTCAAGCCAAAAGGACGAATTCTCTACAAAACAGTTGTATTTTCAACTCGAAAATATAAATTTTCAACCAAAAAGTAACTTTATAATCAAACAGTTGAATTTTCAACCAAAATTATGAATCTTCAACCAAGAAAATTCATTTTGTACAAAGTAGTTCAAGAACAACCAGAATATTTGATATTGTAACCAAGAAAGATTTTAATTTGAAAGCAAAAACAGTTGTATTGTTTAAAGTTAAGTTTTTTATAAACTTTACCTCCCGAAAGATTTGAATCTGAAATTGAAACTTATCAATTTGTTTATTCAATCATTTTTTATAATTAATTAAAAAGTGACATAATTTCGACTGGAAATTTCGATTTTTTAAACGAAACATTGTGGCGCCCTCTATAGCGCCAAGCTCGTGAAAAATCTTCCTTATATATACTGATATAGCCTTATAAACTTCATATAATTGAAAAGGATGGTTAAGTGCATAAATAGTTTAATTTTGAATCCTCAAAGTTGGATTTTTGCGCAGTAAAAAATCAAAATGTGAGATAGAGGGAAGTATTCTCCGCTGGCACATGATAAAATAATATTTTAAAAACTGAAATCCTCGTGAATTCTTGCGATATTATAATATATTTAGAATTTTCAATTATATTTTTTAATATAATGTAATCCAAACTAATTTGCAAATTAAATTATCAGAAGTGAAACTCTTCTGAATTCGAAACATGTACAACAAAAATCTAAATCGTTTAAAATTCAGCAATATCAAGTTCAAACATCCATGGACGGTGATCTTTAAATATACAATATAGAGAATTTCATATGCTGAATAACAATTGAGGATTTTGCGGGATTTTGCTATAGGCAGGAAAATGAGGAACAAACGCCTATGCAACCATTCAATAATGTCTACAGGTAGAACATGGAAGCCTTGTAATTTGAATAGGTTTAATTCAATGAGGTTCAAAATTAGACATTATCTCGAAATGAAACATTCAAAATGTAAAATACCAAATCAGATGCTTTCAGTATTCTTCAATTTGGAATTGTAAATCTAGAGCGCTAATGGTAAACGATGGACGGACGGACATCCGGTCGTCGTTAAAAGCGTTTCCAGCGCAGCCTACGAAATCCTAAAATTTAACAAATTAAACAATACATTCAACTGAGGGGCAATTACGTAACTTTCCCACATTCCACTTCTCATTTTCCACTTCCCACTTTTAACGTGTAATGTTTTTTTTAATTCACGTCAGGTGTCAAAGTTGAATTTTGAAACGTTAATCATTACAAAAATCACTCGCGCCCGATTCAATTAATTATTATAAAATTAGAAATTCTTTTTTATTCCATTTGATACATCTATATTATAGATTTTTTTCAAAAAACACTTGAGCTCATACTTTTCTGCATATTATATGCACTATAAGCACTAAGCAAATGACTTTAAACGAATTCACCTTTTTATTGCAAGTATGTATTAAATAATTTAAGTATATAAATTTACGGAATGTACATACATTGATTAATATAAACCAGTTGTAATTTTAATACATATACTTTGTACTATATTAATTCACATTGAATTACAAAAATATTAAGGACATAATCCAAGTCGAAGAAATCAAATTGCATATAATGAATTTTAAATGTATGATCTTTTAATTAAATTTATGACAGTACAATGATGAGATTTAAGTTTAGATTCAAACAATTTATTCAGTCCGCATTTATATTTATCTTCTTCTCTCATGAATTTTCCTAATAAGTGACGTTTCAAAGTTCAACGATGACGTGTGACGTGAATTTTTTAAATCATACAGGTGAAAAGTTTTAAGTGGAAAGCAGGATATATGAAAGTTACGTGATCGTCCCCCTGTAGGGGCTAGCACTTTGAAATAGTTTAATTCTGATCAATTTCAAACCATACAATACTTTTTACGCTTCTTATATCGGGTTTTAACCATTAATGTAAAATTATACTATTCTAAATAAATAGGCAAATCTTGTTCGATTTTTTGAAGTCCTCAAATAGAAATTATGTAATATGAAATACTTCTTGTTTCTCAGTGTCATCTACTTATGAATCTACGAATTAAAAGTTATTGTAAAATTAAACATAATTTATAGAACTTTAATTGGCATCAGGGTCGATAATATTAATTTTTGTTCTGCAATTAATTTTTTGTTTAATTTAAACAAAAATAAATATTGTCGACGCTAACGTCAATTAAAAATTTTCTTTACAATTATGAGACTTGGGTCAATTAAAAACGATATCTTTCGAAAAACGAACAAAGATATCATCTAACTATAATGAAAGATTTTTGACCATGGGATTGTTGAAACTGTTTTTAATCAAAAAGATTAGCAAATGAAGAAAGTAGAAGAGTCTGTCAAAATAAAAGCAGCGCTAGAGTAGACTTATATATAAATAATCAAGAAGTCTAGTATGTGAGGAAATTGAAGTTATTTTGAACGGAAGCTTTACAATTTTTAGTAGAAAAATCGTTAAAACTATATATTTGGCCAGTCCCGTTCTCCTTGTTTATTTTCAAACAATAAATATTTTCAAAAAAGAAGATTTTTTAATTGGCATTACGGTCGATAATATTAATTTTTTGTTCTGCAATTAATTTTTTTTAAGTTTAAATAAAAATAATTATTATCGACCCTAATACCAATTAAAAAATATTCTTTACAATCTTCCATTATATTTCAACCCTCGTTTTTCGAGATTAATCCAACGCAGCGATTTTGAAGTGAAGGGTCATGAAGAGTCGCTTACGAAAAGCTTCATCCTCTACCAAACTCTACTAAATTATATTTTTGTTCCTTTTAATTAATTGGCATTATCCGAATTGACTTACAGAATATGATGCCATGCCAAAAGAAAAGAAAAATCCGGCATGGAACCAGCTTTCCAAGTTTGTTGCAAAAATTTGACACAATAGGAAGATTGTGCTTCGGTGTCGGATTTTCTTCGGTCAAGGTTTAATAGTTTTAAAAAACAGATGGTAAAATTAGTTGTTCGCACAAGATTTCAGACTCTAGACTTCTAGAGTCTAGACGCTAGAGGCTCATTCGAATTGAAAAGATAAGTGTGAAAATCGGTATGTCCTTCATACGATAGAAACCAGGAGTGAATTGTCTGGCGCCAACTAATCCGTTGAAGCACTTTTGCTAAGTGCGATGTTGCACACTTGGCGTCGTTGTCGATGATGCTCCTGACGTAGAACATCGCCGGAAGCGAGTTCTTGAAGATCCACTCCAGCGTGTGATCTTCTTACCGAAACAGTTTCCGAACGCTCTAACATTTCAGACAATGTCACGGCCACATGTCTAGATGTAGCGAGACATATTCGTAAAATACTCTCATTGGCACTTTTCTAAGTATGACAGACTTATATTGCTCAAAAGTGCATTAGAGATGAGAATACATTAAAAAAATATATGTATATTTTTCGTAGAAATTTTAAACATTAGTTTCAGTAATTGTTAACTTAGTTTCATTATAGTAACTTCATTTTCTATAAAATGTAGCTTTCTTATAATAACCAAACGACATTCTCATTGGATGTTTGACCTTCTGTTTTATTGATTTTTCCAATTCAGTTATGGTGACTGCTATAGCTAATAAGAAAAATTGCACAAACGACACAAGCTACAAAAAATTAAATAGAAAAAAGTTGTTCGCCAAATAAAAAGCTACAAATTTGCTGTTAATCATTTTTTTGATAGGATGCCTAGTTTTATTTTTAATCGCAAAGAATAAGATTAAAGATGAAAAATTTTGGAAAATCGACACAAGGGAGGAAAAAGATTTAAAAACATCGAGTGTGAAGCACGTGATACGTGATGAGAATGTCTTCGTTACAGCCGAAGGAGCTTTAGCAAAAGTGAATTCACAATCACCAAATTACAGTTGTCGATGCTTTGACCTTTCATTTTAAAAGGTCTGTACACAAAAGTGGGAAAAGTAAAAAGACCGAGCGGGTAGCGCGAGGTAAAAACATTATAGAACGCGAAGCGCGAGATAAACATATTATTTTTTTTTTAGTATGTGCGTTCAAACTTTTGCGCCCAGGGCGCGCTTCAGTATCCAGTTACATAATGCATATAAGTATAAAGAATAATTTTTATCAATTTTTGTTTGCAAGGTTAGTCCTGTTGAATGGTAACTTGTGGGGAAAAAGTTTGCCATAATATAATTTAACTTTCTTTCCAATTTGGACAATTTTTATTATATTTCTTTTATGAATCATTCATATTAATCCGCAACATACATACCTCAAGCCCCTTGAAGAAAAAATTATTTCAGTCTAAAAAGTACCAGCAAAATTGTCAAATTCGAGAAAAAGGTGAAATTTAGTTTTAAACTTCATTCTTGAAGACAAAATATTTATTTAAAAAAAAATGCTTATGGCTAATGAAGGGGGCGTGAAAAATGTTATCGAAACTGTAGAAAACAATCTTTGTTATTTTTCACCAAATTTGAAGACGTGTCTTTACTGTGATTAGATGCTCGAAAATTATTAGAATTAAGATCATATTTTGCATATATTTCGGCCCTGCTAACTGGTGATTGTGATTCTTAAAAGTTGTCTGGGGATTTACATTATTTATGTAACATGATCGCGAACAGCGATTCAGAATGTGAAATGGCTTATTGTGGTGCAGTAAACAGTAATAGGGCAAAGAGGTCCGCGACTTCGGACGCGGCGAAGTCGAGGTTGGGCACTCATGAATACCCTTTCTAAACGAGGCGAATAGGTCAAGTGGATGGAGTCGCAGCGGCTGTCCATAAATCACTCAACCCCGCACAATCTTCTTTTTTTTCTTCTCCTTCTCATATTCTTTCATCTCCTACTCCTCAACCTCCTTCTCTTTGCCTGTTCAACTTCTCATGCATCTGCTTCCGCTTTTTGTGGACGTCGTCGTTGGCGGCGGCAAAAGCGACGTCGGTCGAGTCGTTGTTTTATTCAACTATAAAATTATGAGCCGTCATTCGCCTCGACCCTCTTCTTTACGGTTTTTTATCAAACAGCGTCAACACACGTTTCACATCCTGCCCGAGAAATCTTTGACAGCCATGCCGAATTGACTTTCTGTCGTTTAGGTCAATTTTCATCTTGATTCACCTTTGACTTTGGTCCCTGTTTAGTCGACCAGACTGTCTTTCAGCCTTGATCAATATTTCCTGTTATTATTTCGCCCATGAGTAGGTTTGAAAATTATTTAAGGTTCCGATATTAAGAGAACAAGTTGATTAATTTTGTAATTTTTAAATCTTATTTTTATATTGCACTTAATACATTTTAATAAAGGAAAATCTCTTTTATAGAAAAATGTGTTTATGCGCAAATACATTTAATTTTTCGAATACTGTATCTATCATGAAGGTAAACCGCTCAGTGTTTAATATCTTAGTGCAGTCGAAGACAGCTAACAGCTTGTAAGATGTAAAAAATCATTAACATTTAAAAAAATTAATATTTATATACTCTATCTTATTTCGAGATTAATACATAACTGTAACCTTAGCCAAATATTTACTTCCTTTTCAATAATCCTAACCATAAGAAATGCAAGTCTCTTATTGGTTACTCTTGTTGGCGATCACTGGGTCGATGTCGAAGTTTCTAATAACGAGTAATCGCCGTGCTTATTAAATGTTTAAATAAATCGTTCAATTCCATTTGATTCATTTAATTATTTTTTGTCTGCTTTAGACAGGAGTCTCCAGAAATATTTTTTTCTCTAATGCACTTGAAACTGCTGCATTTTTAAAATATACGTTATGAATTTTGAAGCTTATTTTGGTTTCAACACATTTTTTATGCTTTATTTCTTATTTTCCCATACAAATCTGCCCGTTATGGGCATCAATAGGGCCTTGGAAATAACTCGTCGTTCTATCTTATTTTGACTTTTGTTTAATTTTCAACTTTTTATATAAGGTGTAGCATATTTATCGGGATTTGAGTAATTGGTTTTAAAATATTTTACAAAGTAGCACATCTTTTTCCAGCACTATTTCACAGATGAATGTTTTGGCTCGGCTTTCCTTTATTTTAAATTTGACAAACTTTTACAATCCGCAATACGGTCATGCATGACATTAAATGAAGCCAACTGGTTTAATATTTTCTGTAATTTTTAATTTGTAAAAAAATTTGAACTTTGACCTAAAGATATATATTTCTTTGATTCTACTTCTTTATACCAAGAAATGTATTAGATCAGTTCACTAAATATTCTTTTGAGGCATAAAACTAAGCAAGATTAAATCAACAAAATATCATTGCTTTAAATTTAAAAACAAGTTTCTTTGCATTTAATTTTTGCGTTCAAAGAAATATTTCTGCAGTTCAATATAGTACAATAATATATTTGATTCTGTGGTTATTTTATTCAAATAATTGTTCCACATTGAGAAAACCATGTTGTTAGTATTTATGCAACCAAATCAATTTGTTGAACCAACAAATCATTATTTTAATTCAACAAAAATCATATCAAAGTAACACTCTTTTTTTGAAACCAAATGTCAAAAGAAATGTTTATAACTATGAAATAATTTATTGATTCCAAAGAAATATTTCCTAATTTTTTTTTAAGATGAAAATATTTTTCTGGAATGAATGAGCAGGACAAGCATATATAAATGAATTTGAGCGGAATAACGTTGAGGTTAGTAGGAATGTCCTTATGTAGAAAATTATTATTTTTGTAAAAGTTACAAAAGATATTACTACAAAATTTTTGCAGAGTTGACGAGGAACCGAACTTTAAATAACGAAATCAAAATCTAGGGCTTAATGTCTCTGCTTGGTATATTTTTAAAAAATCTTCAAAAACAAAATCTCTAACAAAGTCAACTTTTGTGTAACGATTTTAATTGAATAAGTTGATTAAAGATACACATGAGTAGTATTTTAACCTTAAAATGATGTCCGTATATCAATAAATAGGTGGCCAATCACTGTCGTGAAAAAGCGAAAACAATAATGGTAGTCCACACTATTTAAAAAACAAATAATTAATATCTTTGCAAACAAATCATCATAAATCGTTTAAACTTTAAATGAACTATGTATAAATAATGCCCTGTCGAACATTATGCAATTCAGAGGCCAATCACTGTGCTTTCAAAATCAGGAATCTATGTTGACTTGGTCGGATATCGGTACTGGCATGGTACTCGCATTAGTACAAAATGTCACTCGGTTGGGAGTTGTCTGTCGGTACAGGAGCGGTACTAGAAATGGTATTATGCCTGTACCTAAAATTACCTAAAATATAAATATATGCATATATATATATATATAATATAAATACTTAAAATGCACGTCTACTAAAGTTCTGAACGTTTACATGAACAAAATTCCAGCATTTGAACTTAATACTGCGGGGCAGTACTAAACCAGTACTGCGCCAACACTCAGTAAAACCCCTAAGTCGGCTTCCAGCCAGCACTTGGATTCAGTACTGGGGCAATACTGAACCAGTACCGCGCCAACGGTCGGCACGGTATAGTTGATCAGCACTGACATTGCTCCTCGTTTACAAATGGCGCGGTACTATGCCGTTCGTAAAATCCGGCATAAGTCCGACTTTTCCGCCTGGGTATGTTTAAAATTGAAGCTTCTAATACTTTTCAAGTGAACAATTTTAAATGAAATGCCGTTAAACTGCAAAATTAAAACATTTAAACATTTATAATTTATAATTTGAGCATTAAATTTTATTCGCAGCTACCCTGACAAATGTATCATCTCAATAAATTTATCTCATTGAAACATAAGTATTTTGATTGTCTTGTTCTTATAATTTGAAAAAAGCGTATCCTATTAAAAAAAATTATTACTAAACATTTTAATGCAATTTGTTTCGTTTTTTTAAAGTAATTTTAATTTATTTTTAATTAATTTTTCACGATTTAAACTAAAAATACGCATCATAGCGTAAGGTGGTTCTAAGCAAATATGTAGATATAATTTGAGCGAAAAATTTTGTTAAATAAAATTTTATTGTAGCTTGTGTACTTTTTCCAAAAAGTTGACTTTTTTATTTTTAATATATTTTTTTAACAAAAGTTTATAAACTATTTGAAGATATTTTCTGGTAGAACAACTTGTTTTGTCATTTTTTTCGTCTCTTGTGTCGTTTTTCCAAAAATTTAATTTTTTTATATTCAATCTTATATTTCACGACTAAAAGAAAGTCTAATCGTCCTATTTAAAAATGACCAATAACAAACTTGGAGATCCTTTTTTGGATTAACAACTTTTATCGATTTTTTTTATACCTTGTATTGATTTTCAAAAAAATTTAATTTTTCTACTTTGAATATTATCTTTTACGATTAAAACTAAAACCACGCGTCATATCAAAAAATTATTGATGACAACTTTGGATGAGTTTTTAATCTTTTTTGGAAGAGCAACTTTCGTCTATTCATATTTTCCATAGCATGCGTCGTTTGTCCAAAAATTTAATTTTTCAAGTTTTAATGTTGTTTTTTACGAATAAAACAAAAACTACGCATCCTATCAAAAATCATTCATAACAAATATGTAGCTCCTTCTTGGGTCAACAATTTTTGCTGATTTATTTTTTTCTGAACCTTGCATACTTTGACCGCACAATGGAATTTTTTATTGTTTATTATTTTTTTGTGCAGGGAAATTGCAGAATGACTAAAACTCCCGAATCCAAATAATTAAAAAAAAAATTAGTGCTAAATAAATAGTAAACAAAATAAATGATATGTTCATCAAATAAAAGTATTTTTTTCTATTATTATTCAGAAAGTTCTCTTAATTGTTCAGAATCGAGAATTTTAAATAGTCGGCATATTCTAATTTCAGGAATATTATTATTATTATTATTATTATATCATTAAGCCGTTTCCCTTTCGGGGTAGGCGTGAATTGCTCGGTGGT
>JAABKJ010010161.1:0-11034 GCA_011634705.1 Andricus grossulariae
GAATTAATGATCACAAAATCAGATAAAGGAAGTATTACGGTAGCGATTCATAAGGATGTTTATATTCAAAAAATGTTGCATATATTTAATGATGAAGATAGTTTTCAATTGAATCCTAATAATCTCATTAAAATGTTAAAAAAAAAGAACTTTCAAAATGTCAGACAGAATGAGAACTAATAAATACTTAAGTAATAATATTGAAAGATGTGATATTGATACAACGAGTACTAATCTCTCCTTAGCCTGTGGCCTTGTTAAAGCTCACAAAGCTAACTATCTTCTGCGACGAGTTGTTTCAAGAATAGGTTCTCCAACTAGAATATAGAAAGAATTATTGAGTCGAATTATTAAAAAATCAATAGAAATCTCAAAAACATCTATTAAAAATAGTCATTCTTTCTTAAAACTAACTGACAATGTAATAATACCTTTATATCACATATTTATCTCATTTTTATGCAAGATATGTTGACGATTCAGTACTTAGTGTACATAAAACTAATGTTAACACTCTTCTGAATGCTTTTAATAGTATACACCCAAGATTACAATTTACTGTTGACATTGAAACTGAAGGAAAATGAAATTTTCTTGATATGACTTTAATTAAAACCGATGAAAGACATATTATCACTGACTGGCATAGGAAAACAATTTGTTCAGGAAGAACACTTAGTTTTCTCTGAAATCACTCTAATCAAAATAAGATAGAAATTATTAAAAACTTGTTTGATAAAGCCCTTAAATTATCATGTCCAGTTTTCTAGGAGAAAAATATTGAACTGTGTAAACAAATTCTTTTTCTGAACCATTATCCTTTTGAGTTCATTGAAAAACATCCGCATAACAGAATAAATTATATTAAAAACAAAAACAATAAGCAAAATAAAATAAACAGAGAAGACCACAATACATTTAATACTGTTGTTCTTTCATACTTTGGTAAAATCTCGAAGATTTTGAAATCAATGTTGAGAAAATCAGGTTTACATACTATTTATAGAGTTCCTTTGGAGAGCAATATGATTGTAAAATTGGAAAAAAGATAGTACACAATGGCAACAAGAACATTTTTCTGAAAATCCTATCCGTACATACCGGTATAATTGTCTTTAGATTATGTGGTAAAAATAATACATAAAAAAATTCATCCTTGTACACATATTTTGAATGTGGCTAAACTTCCAGTCGTTTGAAGCGCCCTAATATTTCAATCAAAAGCAATTCACATCGCAATTCTTCAATGAAACGTTTCATGTCTCTAATCTATCAGAATGCTGCCATAGCTAAAATTATTATTACACACTTTCAGACTTCATATGATGACGGAAAATTATTTATTGAAAATTTCACGTCTAGAGGGTTTGTATTTCCAAATATCTTAATGCATGTCGGGCACTTTCCCAAAACTCTAAATACATTGCAACTCGAGGTGAGAATGCGCATTGAGTGAATTATCGGCAACGTACTTGTTATAGTCCTCCATTATTGTTATGTACTTCAAATGTTAAAGGTTCCATAAGGTGATTGCCAAAACGTTGATCATTTTAAACAATGAGATTTTCAGAAACAAAAAAATTTCCAAATGTCCTAAAATATTTTTTTAAGGCTAACCCAAAATCGTAAGAATTTTTTAATCAATGAAAAACAAAAATATTTAAAACTATAGAAAAAATGACTATGTTCGCGTTTTATATAAAAAAAATAAGTATTTGCGAAAACAAAAATCATTATAATATAAACAAGATTTAGAATCTTAACAATTTTGGATTGAGTTAGTGTTTTCGTTGGATATTGGTATTTTTAATTTGAAAAAAAGAAACATTTCAAAGAAGATTCACAACTTTCTAACAATTTTAGGTAATATTAACATTCTTCATTGGAAGTTGGTGATTTTTAAGAAAAAAATTTGGTTTAAAAGGAGATTTACAATCTTAAACAATTTTTCGTATGTTACTTTAATGCTTTTCATCTAAAACTCTGATATTGTTTAATAAAACATCATTATATTTCAAATAATAGTTACAATATTTGAACAATAATAGGAAATATTGGCATTTTTAATTTTTTTAAATTAGATTTCGAAGAAGATTCACAACTTTTAGCTATTTTAGGTAATGTTAGAGTTTTACACAAGAATTGGTATTTTAAAATAAAAATCTTTCTACTTAAAAAAAAAAATTTAGAATCTTTACACAATGATGATTTAAGTTAGCATTTTTCGTCGGAAATTTGTGTTTTTTTTATCAGATTTTTTTTTTAAATCACAACTTTAAACCCTTTTAAGCTATTTTATTGTTTTATACAAAAAATAAATATTTTAAAACAAAAATCATTCTAATATGAACAAGATTTAGAATCTTAACAATTTTGGATTATGTTAGTGTTTTTCATCGGGAATTGGTATTTTTAACTTAAGCAAAAAAGATTTCAAAGAAAATTCACAACTTTTTAACAATTTTAGAATATGTTTAACATTCTTCATCGGAGGTTGGTGATTTTTAAGAAAAAAATTTGATTCAAAAGAAGATTTACAATTGTAAACGATTTTTTGTTATGATATGTTAATGCCTTTCATATAAAACTGCTATTGTTATTAACAAAACATTATATTCCAAAGAATGTTTACAATATTTGAACAATAATAGGAAATATTGGTAGTTTCAATTTTTGTAAATGAGATTTTAAAAAAAATTCACAACGTTAAACCATTGTAGGTTATGTTAGTGTTTTAAACAAAAATATGTATTTAAAAAGAAAAATCATTATAATATGAACAAGAATTAAAATCTTCAGACAATTTTGATTTACGTTGGTGTTTTTCGCCGGAAATTAGTATTTTTAATTTCAAAAATTGGATATCAAAGAAGATTCGCAACTTCAAAACCTTTTAGGTTTTGTTAGTGTTTTATACAAAAAATAAGCATTTCAAAATTAAAATCTTTATAATATGAAAAAGATTTAGAATCTTTACAATTTTGGATTATCTTAGTGCTATCCGTTGGAAATTGATGTTTTTAATTTAAAAGAAAAAAAAGAAAAACATTTCAAAAAAGAAATTGGAAAATAAGAAGTCGGAAATTGGTATTTTTAACTTTAGAGAATTAGATTTCAAAGAAGATTCACGAATGTAAACCATTTTAGGTTGTGTTAGCTTTTTGTACAAAAAATAAGTATTTTAAAACAAAAATCATTATATTTTTAACAAAATTTAGATTCTTTTAACAATTCTGAATTATGTTAGTGTTTTTCATCGGAAATTGGTATTTTTAACTTTGAAGAATTAGATTTTAAAGAAGATTCATGAATTCAAACCGTCTTAAGTTATGTTAGCATTTCATACAAAAAATGATTATTTTAAAAGAAAAATTATTATAATATGAACAAGAATTAGAGTCTTAACAATTTTGAATTATGTTAGTGTTTATCGTCGGAAATTGGTATTTTGAAATTAAAAAATTATATTTTAAAGAAGATTCACGAATGTAAACCATCTTAGGTTATGTTAGCATTTTATACACAAAAAAAAAGTATTTTAAAACAAAATATTCACGAATGTAAACCATTTTAGGCTATGTTAGCGTTTTATTCAAAAAATAAGTATTTTAACACAAAAATCATTATTTTTTAACAAGATTTAGACTTTTTAAAAAATTCTGAATTACGTTAGTGTTTTTCTTTGGTAATTGGCATTTTTAATTTAAAAAAATTAGATTTTAAAAAAGATTCACAACTTTAAAACGTTTTAGGTTATGTTAGCGTTAAAAAAAAAAGTATTTTAAAATGAAAATCATTATATTTTTAACAAGACTTAGACTCTTTAAACAATTCTAAATTATGTTAGTGTTTTTCTTCGGAAATTGGTATTTTTAATTTTTTTTTAATTACATTTTAAAGGAAATTCACCAACTTAAACTGTTTTAGGTTATGTTAGCATTTCATTAAACAAGTGAGTATTAAAAAAAAAATCATTATATCAACAAGGTTTAGAATCTTAACAATTTTGAATTATGTTAGTGTTTTTCGTCGAAATTGGTATTTTTTACTTTGAAAAATTAGATTTTAAAGAAGATTAACGACTGAAAACCATTTTAGGCTATGTTCGTGTTTATACAAAAAATAAGTATTTCAAAACAAAAATCATTATATTTTTAATAAAATTTAGATTCTTTAAACAATTTTGAATTATGTTAGTATTTTTCTTCGGAAATTGGTATTTTTAATTTTTTTTTTATATTAGATTTTAAAGAAGATTCACCAATTTGAACCATTTTAGGTTATGCTAGCGTTTTATACAAAAAGTAAGTATTTTTAAACAAAAATCATTGTAATATGAACAAGATTTAGAGTCTCAACAATTTTGAATTATGTTAGTTTTATCGTCGGAAATTTGTATTTTCAACCTTAAAAGATTAGATTTTAAAGAAGATTCACAAATTTAAACCATTTTAGGTTATGTTAGCGTTTATACAAAAAATAAGTATTAAAAAAAAATCATTATACTTTTTAAAAAATTTAGATTCTTTAAGCAATTCTGAATTATGTTAATGTTTTTCTTCGGAAAGTGGTATTTTTAATTTAAAAAAATTAGGTTTTGAAGAAGATTCACAACTTTTAGTCATTTTAGGTGATGCTAGAGTTTTACACAAGATTTGGTATTTTAAAATAAAAATCTTTCTGATTTTAACCAAATTTAGAATCTTTAGACAATGATGATTCAAGTTTGCGTTTTTCGTCGGAAATTGGTGTTTTTTTTTTAAATTAAATTTTTTTTACAACCTCAAACCCTTTTAGGTTATTTTATTATTTTATACAAAAAGTGAGTATTTTAGAACAAAAATCATCATAATATGAACAAGATTTAGAGTCTTAACAATTTTGAATTATATTAGTGTTTTTCGTCGGAAATTGGTATTTTTCACATTAAAAAATTAGATTTTGAAGAAGATTCACGACTGTGATCCATTTTAGGTTATGTTAGCATTTTATACAAAAAAATGAGTATTTTAAAACAAAAATCATTATTATATGAACAATAAATTTCAGAATCTTCAAAAAATTTGTTTTGAAAAAAGGTTAACAATCCTTAACATTTTTTTGTTATGTTTTGTTTATATTTTTCGTCTAAACCTGCTATTGCTGCTAAGAAAGCATCAAATTTCAAAGAATATTGATCATATCTGAAGAATAATAGGCCATGTTAGTATTTTTCTTCGGCAATTGGTATATTTTTGATAAAAAATACAACTTTCATCAATCACCAAAAATATTGTCCTTGCTGTTCTATTATTTCAGATAATAAATATCATATCAGTTACAAAAATGTCGTAATAATAATAATATTATATTCTAATTTACAAATTGCATTTAAAAAAATCACACGCGTTCACGCGTGCTTTACTTTTTAATTTTATAAACAATATACCATTGAAAAAAAAGTGGACAATGACTGGGATTCAAAGTGGTAAACTTTTTGGCAATCACTCTATAGAAGTAGCAAATGGTACAATGGTTTCTTTGATATTTGAGTGATATGCTTACGTCGGACTGAAAATAATTATAAGCAACTTTCGTCTCGTTTCCGAGGTTATTGTTAGAAACACACGTGGGTGACTTTCTGTTATATCTAGAAGAATGACTAAAGTAAATTCCACCCTCTCAGAATCGTTCATTCAGCAATCGTTAAATACTTTGGCTCGGGTCATACAAATTTTATGAGGCATTTTCTGCCACGTTGGAAACCATGTTTATAGCTTCTTTAACAAATTATTGGGTAATCGCTTCTTTGTTTATGCCCCATAAATTTCCAAATATTCCATAAAATTGATTTCTATTGTTTCTTAAATAAAAAATTCCCTGCAGTTGTTACAAAATGTATCGTATGTTACAAATCGTCTTCGACTTGTTTTCGGCTCGCCTTCGACTCGCCAAAATATCTTGAGCATTTATGTATTTTATATGACTTTTTTCTTTTTTCAGGGTGTATGTACGCACATCAACGGGCAAAGAAGGATGGCTACCCACCTCCATTGTTATGCAAACGGCTCTCAGCGCAGAAAGCTCAACTCTCACAACCTCCCATCGACCAGAAGACTCACAATATAGAAGAGAGTGAGTTCTTTAAAAAAAATTGTTTGAAAAAACTACTTAGGTAGTGACAACTGCCTTCCGTACAAAAATGTTGTCGTGGCCCCGATCGGGCCCCGGCCTGGCAGCCCTAAATGCGTCATGAAATGCGCGCGCTGATTGGGGACGGATCTGGCTGCCCGATTACCGATCGGGGGCCAGTGTGTTTCATTCCCTATCTGGGCCAGTTCGGTACATTTCTGATAGACACTAAAAAATATTTTTTGATTTAACTAAATGGTTTTATTAGATATTTCAGTTGCGGAGTCCACGTCATCTGGACGGCAATATTTTTCGGAAATTCCAAAAAGTGGCAGACTTATGGGACTTTGAGCTTTTGGGCAACTTTTTTTTAAATATGCCTTATGATTGATTCTAGTTCAACGATTTCACTTTTTCACGTATCAATTTACTTGTTATTAGATACACTTCAAAATTTAAAAAAATGTTGTTGAAGATTTTGTTTAAAAAATGAAAAATAAAAAACGTTACCCAAAAAAGGTATTTTTTTGCCCAAAGAAGGTATAAGTGTGCTTTACAAGTCCAGACCACAATTTTCATCCGACTTGAACGTTCTTTTTTTGCTGAAAGTTAATAAAATTCGGAATAAATCCTTATTAGCTGATTCTTGAAAAAAAAATTTAGTACCGTTTTCTATAAAATATTCTGATTCATTCCAAAATGACAAGCAGCAATGAAACAAATATTCAGAATTATTTTTCAGTAAGACTGTAGAAGATACCAAATTTATTGAATTTGCTAAAAAATAAATAATTGGATGAAAATTGTTTCGTGTTGATCAGCAGTGTTTAGTCTCTTAATTACAACTAAATTTAAATAATTATAACAAGATACATAATTAATTAATACAACACAATATTGGATATTACTTAACTGCAAAATTTCTTTATTAATCATCATTTTAACAATAACAAAAATTTGGTGAACAAAAATTTTTTTTGTTTTTTATTTTATTTTCAAATTTATCTTAAAACAAGTAAATTAAAATGTTAAAAAGTTAAATAGGGCATTTAGCACCAAAGATATAGCAATATGACAAAAGAAAATTGCCGTGATCAGATTATGCGGACTCCACCTATACTACTTCATAACTTAAAAAAAAATAGTAAAAAAATGAGGCCAGGTCTTAAATATAAACAGAAGGAAGGTAATTCTTTTTTAACAACTACAGTAAAAAAAAACTTTAGTCCAAAATCCTTAGATCTTATTTCAAACACAGGTAGGAATGCTAAGGTACTCATTTGAATAATAAAAATTCCTTTTCTCATTTTTTTGCTTAATTGCGAGCTGAATTACTAAAACACAAGTCATCTCGTTTAATTAGAAATTCTACTGTTGAGTAGAAAATTTAATTATTTTATTGAAAATGTAACTATTTTATTCAAAAAGTCATTTTCTTATCAAAAATTCAAGTAATTGTTCGAAAGTTGAACTACTATGTTAAGCTTTTTTTTTGAAGATTCATTTTATTTAAAAATTCAACTATTTGACTGAAAAACAACCTATTTTCTTGATTTTTTTTATAAATAAAGTTTTTTGTCGTAAATTAATTTTTTTAAACTATATAATTTGTATGTTTCACTTTTTGCTTCAGAATTGACCCTTTTATTTGAACATTTATCTTTTCTAGTTGAAAATTCATTCTTCTTGGTTGAAATTTGATCTGTTTTAGTTGTAGATTCAACTATTTTATTGAAAATTCATATTTTATAGATAAGAATTCAACTACTCTGTTTGAAATTACGCTACTTTGGAAAAAATTTATTTTTGGGTGAGGGAGGGTTGAAGATTTATCATTTTAGTAGAAAATTCATATTTTCGGGATGAAAATTGAACTATTTTGAATAAAATTCTTCTTTTTTTTGTGTTGAAAATCATATTTTTCTGTTGAAAATTCAACTGCTTGGTTAAAAATAAAACTATTTTCATGAAAATTCAACTATTTACTATAAAATTAACTTTTTTGTTGAAAAATCATATTTTTAGGTTGAAACTTTAACTTTTTTTGTAGATAATTTGTCTTTTTTGCATGAAAATTCAACCATTTTGTTAAAAATTCGTCTTCTTTTGCAGAACATTAATCTTCTTGGTGAAAAAGTATTTTTTTTTATCAAAAATTCAAGTACTTGTTTGAAAGTCGTACTACTGTGTTAAGCTTTGTTTGTTTTTTTTTTTTTTTGAAGAATCATTTTATTTACAAAATCAACTATTTGACTGAAAAATTAACTATTTTGTCGATTTTTTTTTTTTATAAATAATGTTTTTTGTCGAAAATTAATTTTGTTGAACTACAAATTTTATTATTTCACTTTTTGCTTCAGAATTGACCCTTTTATTTGAAAATTGATCTTTTCTAGTTGAAAATTCATTCTTTTTGGTTGAAATTTGATCTGTTTTGGTTGTAGATTCAACTATTTTATTGAAAATTCGTTTTTTGTTGTAAAAAAACAACTACTTTGTTTAAACTTACGCTACTAAGAAAAAATTATTTCTGGGTGGGGAGGATTGAAGATTTATAATTTTTAGTAAGAAAATGCATATTTTCGGGATCAAAATTGAACTATTTTGTTAGAAAATTCTTTTTTTTTTGTTGAAAATCATATTTTTTGGTTGAAAATTCAACTGCTTGGTTAAAAATAAAACTATTTTTATCAAAATTCAACTATTCACTAGAAAATTAACTTTTTTGTACAAAAATCATATTTTCAGGTTAAAACTTCAACTTTTTTAGAGATAATTTGTCTTTTCTGCTTCAAAATTCAACAATTTTGTTGAAAATTCGTCTTTTTTGTATAAAATTAATCTTCTTGGTGAAGAATTCATTTTTTTGTTAAAACTCTTTTTTTTCAGGTTAAAAATGCTTTTTTAGCTGAAAATTTAACTATTCCTTTTTGATTAAAAATTTATTTTTACAAGTTAAAAAATTAACTATTTAGTATAAAATCCATGTAATATGTTGAAAATTTGTCTATTTGGGTGAAACATTAATCTGGTTAATTATAAATATATTATTTTGGTTAAGGATTCAACTATTTTGTTAAAAATTCTCCTTTTTTAGTTGAATTCGTCTGGTTAAAAATTACTCTCTCCCGTTTAAAGTGTACAGTTTTCTAAAAAATTCGACCTTTTAGTTTGAATTTATTAAAATTTTGAAGAAAATTCGTCTACTTGGGTAAAAAATTAATCTTCTCTGTTGAAAATTCATCTATTTGGTTGAGGGTTCAACTATTTTGCTAAAAAAAATTATTTTTTCGTTTAATTCACATGGTTGATAATTTATTTTTGCTGTCGTTAAAAAGTAATTCTTTAACCGGAAAATATAACCATTCCATTTTCGGTTGTAAACTTATATTTTCTGCTCAAAAGTTCAACTGTTTTGTTGAAAATCCATTCTTTTGGATTGAAAATTCATATCTTTTGACTAAAAATGAACTTTATTCTCAAACAGTCAACTTTTGGGGTTGAAAATTCAACTTTCTTCTAAAAATTCAACTCCTTGGCTTGAAAATTCAACTATTAGGTTGAAAATGTAAATTAAAATGTAATATTAAATATTTAATTTTTCAGGGCGGCTGTAAAGGAACTCGTCGAGACAGAAGAAGAATTTGGAAGAGACCTCCAGCAAGTCGTGGAAAGATACTTGAAACCTCTGGATAATCCAGGAGTGCCTCGAATTGTTCGCGACAATAAAGAAATCATCTTTACAAATCTTAAACAAATCGCCGAATTTCACAATACGTACGTATAAACAATGAAAAACAACACATCACAGTCAAGCGTCAACTCATTGCGACAACAATACAAAAACAAAATCACCGAAACAACACTCTAAAAAAAGGGGAACCCAAATCTTAAATTTTACATATTCAATATATTCAATACAAGAAGTCTTTTTTCATTTAAATAACAATTCAATAATTCTGACACTCATAAAATAATCTACAACATCGATACACACAAGAATTTAATTTTTCTGTAGCAATTGAAGTAAAAAAAGCCGTAAGTCATGGTTTGAAATTTTTCGTGTCGTCTGTGTGTTTCTAACGAGTTGGTCACAACTTTAAAAAAAATCTTACGTTTTAATTCCTGTGTTCCTAAAAATCGGTTATTAGCACCCCGTAATTGTATAGCTTAGAAAATTTTTGTTTGAGTCACGTAACTATTACCCCTGTGTTTAGTTTCTTTTTAAATAAGTACGACAATTTTCTATTGAATGAGAACTTTTTGAATCTTAATTAATAATCAAATTTCAAAAAATTATTCAACTTACTTCAACTTACTTACACTTACTTCCCATATTTCCCCTCACAAACCCTACCCTCACTTCCTGTAATTTCCTCTCACAGCCCCTATTTCCTTCCCTTATATCCCCTACTTTGCCACTCCTTATTTCTCCTCATTTTCCCTACTTCCTTTCCCCTAACATTCTCTACTACCTCTCCCTTAATTTCCCTTACTTCCTCTTTCTTAATTTATCCTCCTTCCCCTCCAATTATTTCCCCTCTTTTCCTCTACTTTCCCACCCCTTATTTGTCCTACTTTCCCTCCCATCATTTCATCCTATGCCCCCTGTCTTCCCCAACATCTTTCTCCTTTACTTCCTCCTTTTCTCGCTTTCCAAGCCAACACTCCCCTTCCACTAATTCCCTTCCCTATCCCTTACTTCCCCTCCCCTATTCGCCCTTATTTTAATTATTGCCTATACTTCCCCTGACTTAGGCTAACTCCCTCTCTCTAAATTTCCCTTACTCAATGTACTGGCATTTCATATAATTTCCTCTCACTGCATCAACATTCCTATCCCTTATTTCCTCTACTTCGTCTCCCCTTATTACCCGTCAGTTCCTCACTCCTCATTTCTTCTTATTTCCCCTACTTCTCTCC
>JAABKJ010010162.1:0-11033 GCA_011634705.1 Andricus grossulariae
CGACAAAAAGTCGTTAACCACAATTTTTAACAAAATGTAGTTTAATAATTGCATAATCTCAAGAAAATTTTCCTGTAAGTTTATAAAACTTTCACTCAATTACTAAAAACAACATTTTAAATTAATAAACCAACTTGTTCATAAGTAAAACAAACTCAACATAGTCTTCAGCGGTTATTCTTTTCTTTCTATATAATAGGTAGACAGCGTCAATTTATATATATAATATATATAGATTGAATACTATTCAGTTTAGTTTTATTTGATACATGTATTTTTTCTTCTAGAATAAGCCTCGAAAAGGACGTGAAATTAAAGGTTGAAAGATGTCGGCAAATTTATAATAACAAAATTTTATAACACCAAAAAGAAGCGGAATAGGCCTTGATGCACATTATTTATTATATAACGCAAAAATACATTCAACTTATTTGTTTATTCAAAAAAAATCAAGTACTGCACTCGGAATCATTTTCACAGGTTAGAAATTGATTGATAAATTGTATTTTAAATAAATAAGAATATAAAATTTAAAAAAAATATATAAATAAAATAAATGAAAAATAAATTTTTTAAATAAATTTCAAATAAACAAATAAATTAAATGAATAAAAGAAAAATTACATACATCAAGATTTACTTTGTACGCTGGTGCACTTATTGATGTCTGTCTTGTGACGCCGCTGCATATTCTGGACATGCCGTTGGACTTCAACTCTTGAGCTTTAATTACATAAGTTTCATCCAATTGTTTCCCTTTTTTGATAGTCATCAGTGTAAAATAAATTTAATGCTTGACTGACTCAAAACCCGTTCTTAAACACACATCCATCTGTAATATTCACATTTTTTGAAACACTTAAACCACATTTTTTGACAAATATTATGTTATTACTTATTTTTTAAGCCATTGCTACTTACCTTTTTTCCTGTAATTTCCATTTTTCCTTAACTATTTCAAACATTTACTATTTTTTCAACTATTTTTACACTTATTCACATCTTATTGTACAGTGACACAGCCGATTGTCGTATGAAAAAAATTCCGTTAGTCGCCACCGTAGCGCCACCCGTTCAGCTGCACATAGTCAATACTGTAGTGTTAAGTTGGTCTTTCTTTTCACGAGGGAGGCGAAAAATATCCATCAGGCATTGCCCGCAGATGGACGGAGATAATTAAAAGTGGATTAACAGCCAAGATAAAGAAGGAAATATTGCAGAAATACCCCGAATCTGAAAACTTCACTATTGTTAAACATCCGGCTATCAACCCTAAAATAAAGCGAACGATGACCGATGCTGCAATCAAGAAAGATACATTCAGGCACTGTCGCACCAGCAGCTTGGTGCTGGCTTCTGCGCAATTGGTTCTGCGCTGATAGCTTTTTTAAAGTCGGTACATGAAGAAAATACCTCTCTTGTTGCTAACCTCAGCGATGCAGGTCGATTATTATTAGCAGACATTTTCCACAATATTTCCGCAACTAGACGAGCGTTTATCACTCCTAACCTTAACAAAAACGTCAAGAATATGTCTGAGGATTTACCAGTGGATAATTTTCTGTATGGTGAGAATTTTTCTGAGCGTTTGAAAGCGGCTCAGGCAATGGAGAAGCAATCCTAGGATATCCCATAGGACTTGAAACTCTTACAAACTTAAAATTCGAAGGACCCGCCGAAGAAGAGCTACAACTCATCTCGTCAGTGCGGGCAAAACCGGCCTCGGTATTCGCAGACGAACCGTCGTCGACAATAAATGTAAGTAAAACGGCCGCCAGGTTAAAATCATTCATTGATGTTTGGAAAAAATTGACTAGCGACACTTTAATTTTGCAATGGATACAGGGGTACCGAATTCCTTTTGCAAAGAAGGTAGTTCAGGAATGTATACCAAAACAGAAACATCTTTCTCAATCTGATTTTAGGGATACCTCCCATTCAATCAAACAGCTCTGGGAAAAAGGCGCTGTTTCAGAATGTGAACCAAGTGATGGTCAGTTTCTCTCGAGTTATTTTCTTGTGATGAAATCGAATGGGGCAAACAGATTTATTTTAAATCTAAAAAATATAAATACCTTTCTTGATCCGACCCATTCAAAAATGGAAGATTCAAAAACGGTATTACGTTTACTTGTTCGAGATTGTTATATGGCAACAATAGATTAGAGGGACGCCTTTTTGTTAGTTCCTATAGCATACAAATTAAAAAAATTTTCACGATTTGAATGTAGCGGCACACTATATCAATTTAATTGTCTACCGTTTGGCCTGTGCACATGTCCGTAAATTGTTACTAAATTGCTAAAGCCGGTTGCGCACTTTCATGGGTCTAAAGGCTTTATATCAGTTATTTATTTAGATGATATATGGCTTTCCGGTAATACTGAAGAAGCATGAGCTCGCAACGTTACAAAAACTAAATATCTCTTACAATCTCTGGGGTTTATACTTAATTTTGAAAAGTTTAGTTCAACACCCTCAAGGTTATGGAGATTTCTTGGGTGCTCATTCAATAGTAAAAAATATCGAGTAGAACTCCCTGTAGACAAGAGGCTTAAGATTTTAGGCGTAGTAAATGAGTATTTATCGAAATCGGAGTGTATAATTCGGAATTTTGCACAATGTATTGGAATTTTAGTGTCAGCCTGTCCGGCGGTAAACTACGGTCGCCTTTACACAAAATCCATGGAACGCGGTAAGTTCTCAGCCAATCAAAACTCTGACAATTACGATATGAGCATGAGAATTACTTCGGATGTGAAATTAGAACATGAATGGTGGGGTAGAAACGTCATATCGATTTATAACCTTATTTGGGACTCTAATTACTAGCTCGAAATTTTCCCCGATGCATCACTAACGGGATGAGGAGCATGATGCGGAGATGGAAGAACTCATGGTTGGTGGAATACGGATGAAAGATCACACCATATAAATTATTAGGAATTAAAAGGTGCTTTCTATGCATTACTTTCTTCCGCAATAGATCATAGGTCTTGTGAAATATTGATACGCACAGATAATACTACAGCGATTTCCTACGTAAATCGTATGGGTGGTATACAATACCCACAATTGAATGAGATTCCTAGGCTCATCTGGGAATGATGTGCGGAGCGGGACATTTGGATCTTTGCCTATTATATCAGGTCGAAAGAAAATGTCGTTGCCGATACCGAATCTAGAGTTCTTTCACCTGAAACTGCATGGGAATCAAATTCAAAGGTTTTCAAAGTAATTACAGGAAAATTCAGGATGTTCGATATTGATCTCTTTTCGTCAAACATTAACGCGAAATGTGAGAAATTCATATTTTGGCACGCTGATCCAAAGTCTTACGCAATTGATGCACTAACAATTTCCTGGGTTGAGTATTTTTTTACGCGTTTCCTCCCTTCGCCTTAATTCTGCGATGTTTAAAGAAAATTGTAACAAATGAAGCAGAAGGAGTTCTAGTCCTATCCTGTGTTTACCAGTTATGGAAAAATCTTACCCGGGTAGCGGGCAGATTATCGGGGAAGCGTCCAAACGACGAAGTGCATCAGAGGAACCGATTTCAATAATGTTTGCCTCTATAGCGTGAACTATAGCACGTAATAATTTTCTTAACATATATTTTTAAGAGAGTGGGAGCTTATGGCACTGTGAGTTCATACCGATCGGCTTCGTCCCTAGTACTATCACGCGATTTGGGAAATTATGCGACGATAAAAAGAATGTTTAAAGGAATTTCCGGTTTAAAGCCTCAGAGCGCTAAATACGACTTTACTCAGGATCCATCATCAGTGTTGGACTTTTTAAAGACTTTGTATCCCAACGAAAAAATTTCTCTAGAACAGCTAACATATAAGTTAGTTACTTTAATTGCGCTATCAACAGGTCAAAGATTGCAGACTGTATCTAAGATTACCTTGGACAATATCATTGTTTTACCCGAAAAAAATTCAAATTCAAATTTCTCCACGCATTAAGACCTGAAAATCAAATAAGTCGCAACCCTGCTTAATACTTCCGTTTTTTCGCAACCAGCCAGAGATTTGCGTAGCATCGGCCCTTCAGGCATATGTGAAACGGACGGCTGAGCTAAGAGATCCTATGTGAAATGATCATGCATTATTTCTATCATTTCGTAAGCCACATGGGTTGGTCACAACTCAAACGTTGGCTAGATGGATAAAAAATGTACTGACTAAAAGCGTAGTGGATACATCTGTATTCAAGGCACATAGCACTAGACATGCCTCGACATCATCTGCGAGTCGAGCGGAAATGAGCATTGATACAATTCGCCAGACAGCGGGTTGGTCTCAAAAATCAACCGCATTTGCGCGATTTTATAATAGACCCTTAGATAATAGCGATGAGTTTGTTACGGCTATAATAATGTAAAAATTTGTAACATTAAGTTACCCAAGTTTTTTCCCTTGTGTTCACACTATGTTCTTTGCATAACAATTGCTTATTTGACAAACCGCAATAAACTTTGTACATCTACATTATGATCTAGAGGACGACACGATGAAACATAATTAACAGATAAAACGAGCTTACCTGTTGTGAAGTTCGATCGAGATTATTCGTGTCGTCTCGTCCGAATAGATCATACCCACCCTTTCCCAGAAAATATCCTTCATATAGTAACCCTCATGATTGCGATTTGAGAACTTTGAAATAATGAAGGTTTCCCCTAGTAACGTGTAAAGGGCGCTAGTGGAGCACGCAGGCAACTTCAATTTGCTTTCTTTTAAATATTGTGGATAACCCCTGTAGGATTGGCACTACTACATTATGATTTATTCGGATGATACGACTCAAATAATCCCGATCGAACTTCACAACAGGTAAGTTCGTTTCATCGGTTAATTATAATAAATAGCTTATGAAGTAGCTTATTGTACGAAATTTAACGAAAGGATAAGCTCCAATGCTACGTTTGTGGTTTATTATAAGAAAATACTGTGGAAGGGTATGAACCATTATTATTGTGTGTGAGAAAGTAGTATCACAATCTATATCATATTATAAGATAGTATTAAGTAGCTGTTTTTATAATAAAAATTGTGATCGAGTTACTTCTAGTATGAAATTTTACGAAAGTGTTAGCTGCAATGTTATGTTTTTTTTTCGTTTTATTTTTTTTTATTATGAGAAAGTTTTAAGGAGGAGTTGCTTCTTGTAAGAAATTTTACGGACGCATGTGTCAATGTAACATGCGTATGAATGTGCATTAATACTTGTTCTTACGGGCGCGGCGTTGCCCAGGACAAATGAACGATCTCTCTCTTTCGATCAAACAAACTTCTGTTTTTTCTGAAGACTGGAAAAAGGTACTGATAAGACCTGTAAATAAATTAGAGGTACCTCAAAGTGCTGTTGATTATAGGCCTGTTGCCATACTTTGTTGTCTCTCTAAGATGTTGGAAAAAATTGATTACAATCAGGTGGTATACTACGTGAAAAAAAGAAAGTGTACTAAATTCATACCAATCTGGCTATAGGAGTGGATATAGTATGTATACTATGAAAAATAGCAAGCCATAAAAAATATTACTATTATGCAATTTATTTCATTTGTTTTCAGTAGGTCTCAAGACTGACGTGAGGTCTCTCGTATTTTTAAATGCCGTTGTTTTGTTGTGATGCCCGAGGATTTTCGCTATTTTCTTAGAGAGTACTGTTACGTATGAAATGCTGTTTGAAGATCTAATTTCTGATTACTAGAGGGTGAGCCACGCAAATATGAATGTGCTGTTGATAACCCTGACGATAAAAATAGTTTAGGGACTTACTAGGTTGCTTATACAAAGATTAACAATAAGCTAATTTATTTTGATAACTTTGGTCATCTTTGGCCACTTTTAGATCTCTTTAAGTATCTAGGTGTTGTATGTGTAAAATATAATCTCATGAAGTATCAAAATCGTGATACCTTTGTGTGTGAGTATTTATGTCTGAAATTTTTATGTCATCAATAAAAATCTAAAAGTATGTATAATCTATATGAATGCAGTCGCTAGCCATCATCATGGATGATTCATTGAAACTAACATTATCGGGAACTTCTTCGATCCTAGAAACTCCGTATTTTTCTCAGATTGAGTTGTCTCCAAACAAAACTTACGCTCTTGGACTCGTTGAATCTCTAACCTCTAACTCGAATCTCAATGTAGACATTAGTCAAAATAAATTTTACGTAAGTAAAGATTAATGAAATATAATAAGGAAGTTATGAAATATGTGGTATAGAGCCCTATGTACAGAACGTTTTAGTAAAAAAGGGTGTTTACATTCACATTGATCCTAATAATAATACATTACGAAGAAAAATATATTGCAATCGAGATATAAATTTTGACCGATCAGACTGTATCGCACGTTTATTGGGATTTACATCCAGAATACGGGAACTTATAAATATCATGAATCTGACCAATCAGTATCCATACTTAAAATAAATGCTCTCAGTCACCAGTATATAAGATAGTCATGGGACTTCCATCGTACGTCATTTACTCGCCGGTCACCGCCAAGACAATAGATCATACAAGTTGCGAATAGTTGACCAAGGCGGGCATTTGGCTAATTTTTGTGGAAAAATCATAACAATCAGACTACACATCAAGTCTTTTAAACATTGAAACTCCCACAAGTTTTGACGAATCCATCGCTCATTGTGCAGTACATATACATCAGCTATACACCTCATTAACCTTCAATAATAGTGACTGAAAGGACTCAATCGACTGCTATAGTGTTAGTTTGCAACGTGCTCTTGAAATTGATGAAAATAAAAATCTTGCTCTCACTAGTCTCATGAAGAGTCAAATGTCTTCAAATCCTAGACAATCACATTACGTAAAGAATACTGGTTGGCTTGAGACAAGTAATAATGAAAAATCATTAATCTATGCTATTGGTTATTTTGATGTATCCATACCCCTTAACATGATATTTTTGTTTTTGCCGGATATTATCACAAAATCGTTGTTAATGTTAAGCATAAACTTATCTTGTCAAGATCAAAGGTGATGCAAATGCCATCTTGCAAACAGTTCTCAATGAGCCATATAAAATTAAAATTAATAGAATATAATGACTTTTACCAAGCGTTAAATTGTCACATTCGCGAAAATTTTATTTGCTAAAATATATTGAGAAAGATCCATCTTTTCTAATAAGTTTTTATACTTGGGAATTGTATGAATATCCTCTACTTCCAACAACATTAAACTATGTTTGGGCTGTAAAAACATCAACACAATTGGAGAAACCAAGATTTGTTGTATTCGGTTTTGGAGCAACCAGAAAAAAAAAACTTTAGCCAATTTGATCATTGCGACCTAACTAATGTGGAACCATTTTTGAATATTCAGTGCTATCCTCTCGGTAATTTTAATCTCAATATTAGTAAAAATCTGTATGCTTTACTTTATGAAGTGTATACAAACCATGGTAAAGAACCACAATCATTGTTATCGAGAGGAGAATATGTAGAATATGCGGCTCTAGTTGTTACTGATTGTTCAAAATAAAATAAATCATTCAAATATGGCTTTTTTGACGTTGGTTTCAAATTTGAGACTATTTAAAATTTTCTCGCTCGAACATCAGCATATTACCTAACCTTACATGATTACGTAATTAAATGTGAACCAATAAGTGTTACGGTAAAAAAGTTGGTTTGAAATTATTAAACCAGATTGAATCAGTTAAGTTGCTTACGAAATGGAGTACATTGTGAATGTGCAGAGTTTTAGATGTCTAGTTAATGAATTGATATTAAAAGAATTGGCTATAGTTTCAATCTAAGAGTTTCATGTATGAAACTTTACGCTTTAAGAGTGCTGTATTCAAACTCTATTCTGAAAATCCTCATAAGATTACGTTGTCAATTTAAAATTATGTCGTAAGTATAATGTAAAAATAATTAATTTTATGTTAGAACTTGCATCTCACACTCTTATAACAACTGATGAAAATGTATTTAAAAGTTGAAGGGAGATAAAGATTTTGTTTTCATCATACTCAAAATCGGTGCTTATATCGAATTGATATACATCTACTTAAAAAAGAAAAATTATATTAAAAATTTATTTATTGTTTTTTCACTTCATAATAGAAATATGTCCTTAGATTATATAATAAGTAAATATTTTTATTACATTTAATTTCAAGAATTTAAAAGTTTCAATACCTATGAAAGAAGTTTGCATGTTAAATATATTATATGGATATGAAGATTATTATTAATAATTTCAAAAATATTTTGAAATGATATACGTATATTCGATTATAATTCTACAAATAATGTCGATAATATATCAATTATTTCTAAGAAAAATTTGCCAGACCATTTTAGAATTTTTACGTAACAAGATAGCAGAATTCAAATACATCATACGTGTAACCAACTTAAAGTAAAAATGATGAGCGTTTTTCGCATAACAGCCATGACGTATTGTTAATACTTACTTGCATTATGCACAGCTTACAAAACCACAACGTAACGCCGTTAAATTTCACTTAAGTACTCTGTAAAAAAATCGTTATAGTCCATACATGTAACCAAGTTACGGAACAAATGTTATACAATTGGTACATAGCAGGTATGTCACTTTGTTACATTGCCGCTACTAATCTACATTATACACAACTTGCAGCACTACATCGTAACGCCGTTACAGTTCACTTACGTAACACTGCAGCAAAATTGTTATAGGTCATACGTGTAACGAAGTTACAGAGCAACTGTTACATTCTTATTGTATAATACTTGCATCTCAGTGCTACATAATTGTTACAACTTTTTTCATGGAAATGGTATATCTTCATTCAGTAAAAAAGTTACTCAACATTGTTACCTTCCAGTTATAGAACAAGGACGTCACGAAACAATAACATTCGTGATATAACCAGATATAACAATGTCACCCCTTTGTTATGGAGCAGTTACAGAACGTGTTTGCTAGGACCTGCTAGGACTGCAAAAATCTCGTGAACGAAGCAACATATTGAGACGATTTTTTTTTTTGGCTAACTTTTTGAGTTGATTAACAATCCCACATCAAAAGTTCACAAATGGTACATCTAATGCTTCGAATGTAATTTTATTTTCATTATTTAATCTAATTAAACAATTCCTGAAGTCATTTTTCCATTGAACGTGAACTGTATTTCATCGTTTGAAACTTTATTAATTCATATTTCGAGAAATGTGTATAAAATGAAAAGTGTATTGTACGTTAAACGCAAGTTTAACTTTTTGTGGAAATGTATATAAGTAATTTCTTAATGTTTTCAACTTTTTTCAATAATATTGCAAGAGATGTGTATGAATTAGAAAATTTATTGCTTATTACGCTGAGGTCGTGACGTTTTGTTGAAATTGATTTTGGTAACATTAGCATATTTATAATTTTTTGTTACTAACGAATTTTATATTGCAAAAAACAGGCTTGCATTAGAAATATAGACACATAACTTTGCAAAGCGGAGAAAGCGAAGCCAAATTTTAGCTCACGAGAAACAGGCGTAGAGTAAGTATATAGAAATTTGTTCTTATCTTCGCATTTTTATACCTATTTTACTACCCATTATTTCTCAATTTCTTGTGAAACGTTATGAACGGGATTTAACTGACAATCAATTGTTCATTTTGTACACATTTTTTAAAACATGATTGAATAAACTTTTAAACGATGAAATACAGCTCACATTCAATGGGTAAATTGCTTCAGGAATTGTGCAGTTTGTGAAAATGATAAAAATATTCTTACATTTGAAGCATTAGATGTACCATTTGCGAACTTTTGCTGTAGGTTCGTTAATCAGCGCAAAAAGTTAGCCCAAATTGAAAAAAAAATGCGTCTCAATATGCTGCTTTCTTCACAAGATTTTTGCAGGCGACAATTTTGAAGATGGTAATTCAATTTAAAAGAGAACGTCTCCCACGTGCAAGTGTTTTTGATACTACAAATGTTTACGATTAAAATTCTAAACTGTCATTACTCAACGATTTTTTTTTTCAAAAGTACAGCCCCTGAACAAAAAAATAGAAAATCTCTAAACAATAAACAGGTTTCCTGCCGAAGTATTTACTATTTTCAGCTGAAATTTTGCACAAGCTTTCAGCTTACAAAAATACATATTTTTTTCCAAGTAAACAAATTAACCGATCTCGAAGTTTAACCAACCAAATTCCAAAACCAAAATACATGATTTCGCAAACTTTGCACAGTGCACAGTTGCTTACGTTTGCGAATTTGCTGTTGAAAATATACTGGCCTTCATCCCAAACATGAATACTACACGAATATCCATATCGCTTCCATTCTTAAATTATGTCCGCAAAAAATCCTTGACTACCTGGCCTATAGGGTGAGCTAAGGAGAGATGGTACACGAGGAAACATGAGACACTCCTCGCTATTTTGAGCCTGTCCAGGGCCGCCGAGAGGGGAGTCAAGTGGGGATAAAAACCGGGGGCTCGAGGGTCCGCAGAGGGTCCGCGGTCCTGAAATTTGAATTTTTTTTATTTTTGAACTCCAGAAAATTAGATATTTCAGTTAGACCTAATGAGCTTTTGTTAGTTTCAGTTCTAAATTATTTCAAGATCCACCAAATACTAATTGCATTAATTTGATTAAGAATTTTCTGTCTTTTATATCTCGCCAGAACCTAGTCATTTTTTCGTCGAAAATTTTTGACGTTTCTACTTTCTATGGTGTAAGTAAGTATCGCCTTGTGAACAAAAAAGGATATCGAAAGACACCGAGGATCGCTCTTAGCTTAAACACTTAAGTGGCAGTGAAGTTTTACATACGAGGGCTGTTTCATAAGTCAGTGACTTTTCGACTGAAAGATTTTTTTTCGGCAAATGAGCATTTTACTTCTCAACATATTCTCCTATTAGCTTGATACATTTAGTCCAACGTTTTTCCAATTTTTTTATTCCTTACAAATAATAGGTTTTCTCAAGGCCCTCAAAATAGGCGTTTGTTTCGGTGATGACCTCTTCATTCGACCCAAATCTCT
>JAABKJ010010163.1:0-11033 GCA_011634705.1 Andricus grossulariae
ATTTAAATTCTTTGGGAGTCAAAGTTTATAAAAAGCTTAACTGTAAGGCAAACCAAATTTTTGTGGATGACCCTATTTTGTGGAAAAAAATTGTAGACTTTACAATTACTGTATTTTTGGTGAATTTTCAAGTGTTAAAAGATGAAATGAAGCGTGTTTAACATTGTTTAGGGCGATGCAACTTTTTGAGCAATTTTTGTGCATCGAATAAAATAATGTTGTGAAAGAAGGATGAAACTTTTTTGGCCATATTTAGGCAGTGAATGAAATGATTTCCTCAAAGAATATTTCAGACTTTCGCTGGGCATGATGCTGGGCATGATCCAAACGCATCTATTGAAGAAGTGTGCCACTAATGGTATTATTATATGCTTACTATTCTCCGGAATCATTTCATTTCCTGAAGTACGAGAGTGGAACTTAAAATTATGATCCCTAAAAATTGTTTCAGCGTAATGTTATTTTGATCTTTATTTTTTGTTGTTGTAACAAAACCTGCCCTTCCGGGATGGACTGTCTAGAAATATTTTTTTCGAAATCTTCCATCGTAATTTTTAACTTATAGGATTTTTCCAAGTGCAGCAGTACTAGTTCCTAGTTAGTATCCCTCGGCTATGACTTTAGTCCAAATATTCATGCAAGGGTTGTTTCCTTCCTTTCTGCTAGTAATCAAACTTTGCCTTTCTGTCTGCATTGTGAGAATCTGTTGTTTTTTTTCACACGAAATGCTAACGCAGTGCTGTGCTCTCTCTCCCCGTCCCGGCGCGTCGTTTTTTACATGGAAGTGAGCGCCGAGATGGGGATTGTTGCAGGAGAACCGGCAGCCGCTACCGCAGCGTTGGGCTTACGCTCACGCACGCATGGCTGCTTATGCAGCACTCCTGATTGGTCCAGATTAAACCATTTATAATTCAGAAACTAAAACTTCAACTGATTTTTGGAAAAGGAATTTCCGACTTATTTTTTGTTTGTTTATACAGCCATATAAATCCGGACACGTGAGTCTGGGACAGCCTGTATACTTGAACAATATTGAAACTGTCTATTTTCATTTGTATTTATTGGCATTTTCGAGACGCTTCGATTGATTTACTGACAAACCTTCGATCACCTTTCACGATCAATCAACAGCGTCTTATAATATATATAAAAGGTTACATTGCTTATATGAGGAAAACTTCTTTTTTTATTTGTAATACAAAACTACCGTAAGTTGGAAAGTTTTTGGTTATTGTTACGGATAATTCACTTGCGCTCGCATAGGTATCAACCTTGCCTTTTCTACCCTGTTGTCTTCTCTCCTCACGGGACGGATTGAATTGTTTTTCTTTAAGTGTTTTTCTCATCATTTTTGGTCCTTCGAGCCGGATCAGGGCTTAACCTATTTGATCACAGTGTTCTTTTCAGGATTAAAGTGACTAATATGTGAAGTGTTCTAAAGTTCATCGTGAAAGCTGTTATTTGAAAAATAAATGTGATGGATTTCGAGCGTCTTGTTACGAAATCGCACGATGACAGTGCCGTGAAGGAAATTTTCGGCGATCGATACCTGATGTCACGAGAAGACGTCCCGCGCTTTGGGCAACAGGTGCCTCGTTACACTTGCTCACACGTTGATTTGTAGACTGTCACTGCCCACAAGTCACTTCACAGAATGACAGGTTTGTGATACTATGTTCTTTTCCATACTCTACGTTTGTTAAGTGTTTGAAGACTTTTGAGTAACTGACACTTTACAGCACTACACATCATGACTCTCTTTTTCTGCATTTATACCATGCAGAGTTTCGCTGTCATACTGACAGGGTTGTGTTTTTCTTTGACTTTATTGACTTTTTGACGTGTTTCGATTTTATTCAAATTTTAGCTTTTATCTTTGATGTAACTTTTAAAGTGTATCGATTTTATTCGATTAATCTATTGTTTTTACGTTTATTGACTACAGTGCCGTATGAAAATGATCATTAAGGACTGTATTGCTCAGCAGTATGGGATTTATGAACTCATCTGCAATGTATTTTCTAATTTAAAGAAGTCCGGTAAAACGAACTTTTCCAAGAACGTCCTCAACGTACACTTGGAAAAAAGTGGACCAAGTTCGGTACAAACCATGATCAGCTTCTCATTGTGCGTGAGGACAATTCAACCGATTCATACTTTGCGCAAGATTTGTTTACTAAAGGAGAAGAAAAATACGTTGCTGCGAAGGTGTATATACAGGACGAGTTGGACGCACTTGGTGCTTTTTCCTCTTCCAAGAGTACACCCCCCGCTGCCAATGGTGCTCCTTTAATACAAGTCAAAAATATGTTTCCACATCTGGAATTACCAAAGTTTTCCGGTGATTTTATTGCGTGGTCAAAAAGCTGCATTACTTACAGGCAAGTTTGACAGATGAGCCTGCTCAGCTGTGAGTTAATATAAGTGTCACTGGTGATAATCTTGAGCGAGCATGGAAAACACTTATGGATCGCTACGATAGTGAACAGGCCCTCATCAACGCATATTCTGGTTTACATGACAGTAAATCGTTTAGACCGCTCCTCCCGCAAGGCCTGGGAAGAAAAAACGGGTTTAAAATATAGGTTCACGAGTGAATGCTTTGGATTCACTTGAGTTTGGGGAAGGTACTCAATTCAAGCATTCGTTTACCAAAAGTAAATTTAAAATGGCAGGTGTCAAATCTGGTAAAAAAGTTTTTCACACATAAGTTCATAGTGCTTCACTAAAAGAGGGTGGTTGTCCGCTATGCCCTGGTAAGCACGTTGTTATGTTTTGTCCTCTTTTTAGATCCAAGACTCCTGATCAGCGACGAGAACTAATTCGTAAGTGTGGGTTATGTTTTAATTGCTTGGGAAAGATGGGCCCGTGCTTCTAGCCACAGCAATCGTTTCCACTGAAGGATGAGATGACTATCTATATTCTTCTCGAGCACTTCTCGATCAGGGCACTCGAGCGTCTTTTGTTTTTCAATCTCTTGCTAGGAGACTTAAGATAAAACAACTTCGTGCTATCGTCACAGTGGGGGCATTGGCGACCAATGCACAAAAGCCTCTCGAGGGTTGGTAAATGTTAGGGTGACTTTATGTGTTAATCCTGAGGCTAGTTTTCATGTACGCTGTATTCTTTTTCCGAAACTTACGTCTTATGTACCCCATCATGGTATTTCTACGGATCATTGGCTCCACATTCAGGGGTTTACTCATAAGTCTTCGAGGAATGAGTTCTAAAAGGCCCTTTGGGTGCTCCTACGGCTCAGCAAACTTTGTTGGGCTGGATCTTGTCCGGTCAATTTTCTGAGGAACCTTCTTCGTCCACTCGACAGATTTTTGGACCGCAATGTACGGTTGATCACAAATTTTTAGACCTGCTGCGTCGATTTGTTGTACAGGAGGATCTGCGAACTGTATCTCCTAAGTTCACTCTTGATAAGGAGGAGTGTGAGAAACTATTTCTCTCCACTTATAAGCGTTCCGAAGATGGACGGTAAATTGTTCGACATCCAATCAAGGATCGGTCGATGAATCTGGGAGATTCTCGTTCTGCCGCTCATAGAATGTTCATGAGTCTCGAGGGGTTTTTTCGACGAGATCCTGTTCTGCATCACTGCGTCATCAAGGACACCAGTTCTAGTACAAAGAGACCGGTTTTCAATCCTTCTCAGCGATCTGATATGGGTATTTTTCTAAATGAGCTACTGCACTCGATGCCTAAACTTCAAACAGAACTTCCAGACGTCATACTTCGTTGGAGATCCGACCCGATCGTCTCCACAGCGGACATTGAGAAGATGTTCTGACTTTTTTGGATTCATCCTGAAGACCGCACTTACCAGAAGGTACTTTGGAGTTCAAATCCTGACGACGAGCTCCAGACATACTGTCTAAGCACCGTAACTTCCGGATTTGCTTCGTCTCCTTACTTGGCGATCCGTAATTTACATCAGCTGACAGAGGAAGAAGGAATCAACTTTCCTTTGGCTACGGATATTCTGAGGAACGAAATTTATGTGGATAATGTCCTCCCCGGAGCCTACGACATCGCTACATACATAGAGAAACGCAACCTGTTTCGGATTGTTTCAAGTTTCAGGTTCAACTTCCTGAGGAGTCTGTGATACCAACAAAAAAGAGCGTTTTCTCCGGGATAGCTCACCTCTTTGACCCGCTTGGATGGCTTGTGCCTGTCTCAGTCAAACTCAAAATTTTTATGCAGAGTTTGTGGAATCTTAAAATAGATTGGGATGAGCCTTTGTCTACTGATTATATTGTTACATGGGGGAAGTACAGGATCGAGCTTCTTGAACTGCCATCGCTCAGCATCCGCCGTTGGTTGGGATGTTCTTCGGACGTGTCTGACTGCGAACTTTACGGCTTTGTAGATGCGTCGGAGAAGGCTGTCGGTGCGGTTGTCTATCTGAGGATCCTAAATCCTTTAGATGAGATACGAGTACCACTCGTTATAGTCAAGACTTAGGTTGCTCGCCGTAAGGAGATATCTTTGCCTCGTTTAGAACTCAGTTCAGCTGTTCTGTTTGTTCGGCTGGTAGTTCATGTTCGCCCGGTCTTGAATCTACCCACTATGGTGCCGAGTTATCTATGGTCCGACTCAGCAAATACTCTCGATTGGATCCGAGGCCATCTTCTATGATGGATGACATATATTCCGAATCGGGTCTCGGAAATACAGACTGTCTTGCCTGACGCTATCTGGCATCATGTTCCAGGGCCCGACAATCCAGCTGGTTGTGCGTGTCGAGGAATTTCTCCGTTACGTTTGGACAGCCATCCACTCTGGTTGGCTGAACCAACTTGGTTATCGCAACCGGCCACTTTTTGGCCATCTTCTACGAGCTCGATAGATCCGAGCATCGACAGAGAGGGAAGGACCGTTGTCCATGCTGCAACGGTTGAGCTTGAACCACCTTGGTCTCTGCTGGGTCGATACTCGACCTTTACGAGACTACTCCGCATTACCGCTCTCTGTTTCAGATTCATCCACCGGTTGCAGAAGAAACCCATTGACCTTCCTCCAAGTAAACTTACCTCAGACGTTTTAAAACATGCTCGATGCCGTCTGATAGGGTACAAACAACGTCGACAGTTCTTCGAAGAGTTTAAGTTGCTGCGCAAACAACTCCCACTTACAACAAAAACTCCTTTACTCCGTTTGCTAGCGTTTTTGCTTATTACAACTAAGAGGTCGTTCGAAACATACTCTTTTGGACTTCGACGAGCCCTGCCCTTATATTCTACCCAAGGATTCTATCCACACCACACTCATTGTTCGAAATGGGCATCAAGACATGTTACGTGGGGAACCCAACTTACGTTGTCTTATTTACGGAGACAGTATTGGATCATCACAGGACGTTCTGTGGTAGAGAAGGTTTTGAGTCGTTGCGTTACTTGCGCTCTATATGGTGCAACCACCTGCACTCAACTTATGGGTCAACTGTCTACTCATAAAGTTATTCAACCGTCTAGACTCTTTGCTATAAGCGGTCTGGACTACGCTGGTCCAGACCGCTTATAGACAGATGTATGAAGTTCGGACGCTGAAGGTCATGTAAGGTCCGTTACTCTACGGACTGCTAATGGGACTATCGATAGACCCATTGTAAAGTTGTGTGTCTTGCCGGTTCTCCCATTGGAGGTGCAACCTACCACGTGAACTTTTCTTTTGTGAATGTAGTGAGTGTCACTTTTCATTTGAATCATACAAAAAAGGGGAGGGGGGATGTTCCGGATAATTCATATCGGTTTTCTCTATGTTTCTGTATCGTATGACTCTGTGCTGCGTGAGTCTTATTTCTTCTCTCTTGCGCTAGCATATGTACCAACCTTGCCTTTTCTACCCTGTTATCTTCTCTCCCCACCGGACGGACTGAGGTGGTCAGGGTCAGTGTCGAACGTTACGAAGTTCGAGCCAGTACCTCTTACTCGTCTTCTTTAAATTAACTGAAATTCGTGTAGCCTTTGCTAGTGGGAAAAACTTTACCTCCTTGTTGAATAAATTATATGATATTTGGTGCTCAAAAACTAATTATCATGACTCAGTGACTTTTTCTACCAAAAAACTTTAAATCCTGCATGTGCATTGTTTTTCTTTAAATGCTTTTTTCGTCAGTTATCATGGAACGCGTTGATTAAAATTTGGATGGTCTGTCTGATTTTCAGTAAAACAGAATCATAAGATTGAAGAATATTGAAAGTGTTTATTTTTTGATTTGTTAGAAAAAAAACCTGCCTCTGTGAGAAAGCAAAGTGCTCATAAAATAAGCACAGAAAAACAAGCCCATAGTGAATACACCAATAATATTTCGCAACAGTATTTTATTTCAGTCAGGTTCAAAGGTTCATATTTTGAATGATCGATTAATGATTTCATATGTTATGCGGTCAAGCAACAAATTATCTTGATTTTAAACAAGTTTTAATTTATTTTTTTTCCAATAAAGACCGCTCTTTCTAGCGTCATTTTTGTTAATTTAAGTGCTTTGATTTTAATTGAAAATTGGAAAAGAAAAGCTCAAATGCTCAAAGATTTGACATAAACACAGGCGTTTGAAAATTGAATCTACAAAAATAAAAATAAAATATTTTTTCGGCTAGGCTTCACATTTTTACCGGCGTCCGTAAAGATTCAACCACATAGGCATGTCATTATGTCAAAACAATAAGTGGTCTTGCGTAAAAAAAAAATCCGTTTCAACTAAAATGCAATCCCAGCACGCCTGGCTGTAAGAAATAGTGAATAAATTTATGTTAAAATCTATAATGGCTCGTCGATTTACATCCTTCTTTAATGTGGTGGAGTCCACGTCAACTGATCACGGAAATCTTCGTGTCGGAATGGGATTTGGCTGTAATTCATGATATATTATTGCTTGGTGGTGAAGAAAAATCCAACCAAATATTTTTCTGAATTTACTTGTGGTAAGATACATTTCAAAATTAAAAAATTATGAAAAAATGTCTTTTCTTTGAAAATTTTGCGAAAAAAATATAAGTAAAAAACGCGTTTACCAAAAAATGACATTTTTTTTATTTTTATTTATTTATTTATTTTTTTGTTAGAGCAAGATATAAGTGTGGTCTACAAGTTCTTACATTTTTGGAGTGGGTTTGCCACTGATTTTCGAGGACAAAAAATCCAAACGTCAGGTCTTCTATGGCGTAGTGCGGCTCAGTTGGGGTAAATACAAATGTCTGTTGACATTTTAATTTCCAAACCACAATTATTTTCATCATATTTGAAATTTTGATTATAAATGGAAATTAATAAAATTCCGCATACATTGATGACATCCGATTTTTTAAAAAAGGTTTGTAATACTTTTTTATTTCATAAACACGATGTCAACAACAAAAATTTTTGACTTTGGAAGAGTACCGTTGGTTATAAAATATTTTCATTCATACAAAAAGATCTAGAATCAATGACAACTATTTAGAAATGGTTTTCAGTAGAACTGTAGAAGTTTAAATATTTGTTGAATTTGTTATAAACAACTAAAGTGGATGAAAAGAATTTCATGCGGATTAGCAATGTTGGTCACTTAATTTCAACTAAATTGTTAAAATGTATGGACAAAAAGGGTTTGTAAGTTGGATTAATGAAAATTAATACATTTTTTGTTATATAGTGAACCACTTTTAAAAACAATCATCCGCTCCCGCTATTTGTGAAAAAATAAATACAATTTCTTTATGAAAAAGACCCTAAATCATCCTGTAATTGTGGTTTAATAATTTTTTAAAAAAGCTAATTCAATAAATTAGCTCTTTGGCTATGTTTCAAGATATAGAGTTAATTTTTTTAATACAATAAACTGCAAATTACTAAATTTTAACCATTGTTAGTACTCTTGGGCAATGACTAACAATTATTGTTGTTATCAAAAATTTTATGAATGAAGTTTTCTCGTCATGTTATCTTATCGTATAAACTAAAAAACCATTTTTCATGTTGGAAGCAACTGCCAATGACTCATTGCCACCACATTTGGCTAGTCAATAATAATTTTATATGTAATTATTTACCAAAAATTCGCTATCATTAACATTATAGTGATTATTAATAAAGCAAGTAACGTTTGCATCCAAATAATAATCATCAATATTAAGGCAAATAATCAATTGAGACGAGGAATCTTAAGCATTTCACGAGCTTCTCTAATAAAGAAAAATAATAATTTGTTTACTACATAACAAATTATTTATTAATTTTCATTAATCCAATTGACAAACCACTTTTGTCTATGAATTGTACAAATTTAGTTGAAATTAAATGACCAAACATTGCTTATCCCAACGAAATTATATTCATCCACTTATTTGTTTATAACAAATTCAACAAATGTATAAACTTCAACAGTTCTACTGAAAAACGTTTCTAAATTGTTTTGTCATTGACTCTAGATCTTTTTGAATGAATTTGAATATTTTATAACGAACGGTATTGACAATTAATTTGTCCACAGACACGTCGGAAATTTAAATCGGTCAATCAGAACCCAAGATACGTCATTCAAATAAAAAGTTTTCCAAAAACTCAAAGTCCCATATCTCCGCCATTGTTTCGAATTCTCGAAAAATATTTGGTGGGATTTATTTTCACCACCAAGCGATCATATATCCTGAATAACAGTCAAATCTCATTCTGACATGAAAATTTCCGTGATCGGTTGACGTGGAATCCACCATTTACAAGATAAATATCTCGTGAAGGAAATTTTATATCATGCCTGGGATTCTAGAGAATGCCTAGGCAATATGTAAAATAAGTATTTCATTACAAAATTTGCCTGAAAATACCAAGCATTCTATATAATGCCTAGATTTCAAACTCTGCCTGCAACATATTATATTATAACGAATAATATTACGATAAAAGAATAGTCAGTGGGCACAGGGACACGATACGTCTCGCGGAGGACAGATTAAGATTTTCGAAGATTCCAGTAGGATTGATTTGCAAGAAAAAGGAATTATATTCTAGATAATTTTGTTGGACCCTTTCCCCCTTTCCAATATCTCTCCCTCGGGAAAAGTGAAACTGGTATTAGAGAGAGCAGAAATATTTTGGCGGGCAAGCTATCTCTTTTTAGTCGAAGCTGGTTAGTCGAGAACATTTTTCATGGGTCATGCTCCGCCCAACTAAAATTTTCTCGACCAGTCAGTTTGGACTAGAAAGAAATACCTTACCCAAAAATGTGCTTATGTATACAAAAACTGTAAACTGAAATCGCCGAACCTCACTGGTTAATAATGATGCTCACTAGCACTATGCACTAGACACTTTTTTCAAAAACTCCTCAAATATATTAACATTTAACTGCTTTAGTTCAAATGGCTTATGGTTATATCAATTTTTGGTACAATCGGATACTTACCGTTTCAAATTGAATTTTATCGCAAAATATCCTATCGGAATCCGCATTAAAAATTTGTTGCATTTTTTTTTAAAGATCAATAATTTTACTTTAAAAAGTTGGTGTCTCGAAAAGTAAGCGAGATATCGATGTGCAAGTTTCAGAATCCGTTTTCTAGCAGAAAATCCTGTCAGAAACTGGATTAAAATTGTGTCTCCCCGCAGATCGTATCCTTGCCTTTTGGGATGTCCCCACAGTGGGCTACTTGGTAAAATTTGGATTCGAAATCTAATATCTCACGAAATAATTTACCAAAATAGATGATCCTTGATCGAGGTTAAAATAAATTAACTGTAGAATGAGGAAAAATTATAGCCAAATTCTGCTACAAATTTTTAGGGTTGAAACCCCCGTAAAAAGGCAGTCATATTTTAATAAAAATGGTAAAGGTCTAATTATAAGCTGGAAAAAATATGCTTAATATGGATATCGTATTGCTGTCAGGGTAACTGGAAATAATAATATGAAGGAACACAAATCTGTAACAAGATAGGATCTTTACAAAAATGGTCATGTATGCGTTTTTTTATGGTTCCTATATTCGAATCTGATATAAGGATTTGAGAATTCAATGTGCTGGATTTGTGTTCCCCCATATTGGATCTTCCAGCTCTGATGTGATTTTTATCGGAAAGTATATGGGTGAAACTCGACAGACAGGGCATTTTCGTGTCCAAAGGATTAATTATCCAATCTAATAGTTGTATCGAAATGAAACTCAGTCTGATTCTTCATTTTAGTGTCCCATACCAGGAGCCATAATAAGAACTTTGATTTAATTATTGTAAGTCATAATTATATAACATTAAATATCCCACAAGAATGCCTTTACAGCATGTCCGCGTATGAACAAAGTTCGATTTTGGCGAAAATTGACGAAAAAACATCTTAAAACTCATTCCTTTAAGTTTTAACCCTCAAACGGCACACTGGTGCTAGATATTTATTATATGTTCAATATGTTCAATATTTAATATTAACATTGCGAAAAAAAAAAAATTCGCACTGCTGTGCTGTTTACGTACGCTGTGTTGAAGTGTGATGTTTGAGTGTTTCTGAATAAAACTAAGAAAAAAATATAAAAATGTGAACTATAGCGGGATAAAACAATTTTCCACAATATTTTTGAATCCCTTCTATTTTAGAACTCAAGGAATCCTTTGTGTGTTGTCTTCCATTGACGTAACATATTTTTTGGCTTATCGGGGACGAACCGATAATAAATGTTCGCTTTCCGAAAAATGCTTGCCTAAAAGGTAATGAAAACTACGGGTTTTTGATAAATAATAGTTGTTTGGATGCAGAAGTATCAAAGTAAACAAATACAATACAACTTTATAACGTTGATATTCATTTTATTGGCAAATTTATTTTTTAATTAAACAAAAAATCTTTTACTTGTTATGTCAGGAAATTACTGTTTATACTGTTCTTCTTCAATTTTGAACATGTTGTTGCATTCTATTAGCCTTAATTACAGGAAATTGGAAATTGCAATACGTCACAAGGATCCAGAAGTGCCCAGTAAAAAAAGTTGAATAGATATAACGCGAAAACGAATTCAGGTTAGGTTTGGTGTATTCGATTTGCTGCCATT
>JAABKJ010010164.1:0-11033 GCA_011634705.1 Andricus grossulariae
AACATTTTCTATTTTCTTTCCGATTTTTAGGTTACACTGTTACAAATAATCAAACTTTAGCATTTTATATTTTGTTTTCTTCCCAAATCCTGGGAGACACAACCTTCATCTTCTCAATCACGCCCGCGACTGATTTTGAGAATAAAGGGTTACCATGTTTCAAGGGTCAGTTTATAATATTGAGTGCTTTAAGGGACCTCTCTGAGATATTCTCGAAAATGTGAAAAGAGAAGGAATTCCTGAATTACTGTGGAGGTCTTGATTTATTCTGAGTAAATTAATTAGAAAAATATTCGAACATTATTTGAAAACCATTAAATTAATCTCTGGAACCTATCAATTATTATATATATATATATATATAAAATTAATGTTGCGCTATATTTCTAAGATTTTAAGTCAAAATATACCGCATTTTCAGCAAAAGAATTAAGTTTTCCAGTTACAAAGTCGAATGTTGAAGAAAACATTCGACTTTTAAGCCCGAAAAGATCAATTTTCATTAAAAATTTAATTTTCAACCAAGAACGATACATTTTCAACAAAAAAGTTGAATTTTCAACCTACAAAGATGAATTTTCAACCAAAAAGTTGAATTTTTTAAGCCAAAAAGAGGAATTTTTCAGAAAAAGTTGAATTATCAACCTAGAAAGATGAGTTTTCAACCAGAAATGATGACCTTTTTACCAAAATATCATTTTTAATATAGAAGGATGAATTTTCTATTGAAAAATATGAATGTTTAACAAAACAGTTGAATTATCGACCAAAATAGATTACTTTGCAACAAAACGGTTAAATTTTAAACAAACTAATGTAATTTCCCACCAAATAGTAGAATTTGAAACAAAAATAAATAAATCCTTAGCCCAAAATACAATAGCAGACATTCCAAATAAAAATAATTAACTTTCAACCAAAAAAGATGAATTTTTGAGAAAATAGTTGAATTTTCCACAAAATAATTCAATTTTTAACCAAATAGTACAATCTTTAACCAAAACGGATTAAATATGAATCAACAATTTAATACTAGACTTTTCAATAAAGAAAAAATAACTTTCAAACCCGAATAGTTAGATTTTCTTATTGAATTCTATTAATTCTGTTCTCATTTACGCGAAAAAACGACAAAAAGGGAAACGCTCTTGAAAACAGGGGGAAAAAGAAGAATTCTTTAAAAAAAACAGGGGAATAAGGGAAATAGTGTGAAGTCTGTGATTTAATAAATCGCAGTGAAAATTTGCTTGAGATCTATGACGTGCCCGATACTTCGGATGGGATCCTTCAGCCTCAAGTACTTCGGGCGTGGTATATCGAGGATCTCCCGACTCTTGAGCATTACGACTACTATCGACGAGAAAATTCGAGTCCTCTGGCCTTGACGCCAAAAAAGTAAGTGAAGAAAAAATGGCAGCTCAATGAATGAAGGGTCACTCTAGAGTGAGAGAGAGAGAGAGAGAGATGTTAATTTTGTCTTGCGCCCAACGAATTATTGTTTTTCATTATAAAATAGAGAAGTTAAAACTAATTTTGAAGAAGAATTCGCTAAATTGAGAAAAGCCATGATTCTGTAGATCTTTTTTACGCTTTATACCTTATTTGGGACTTAATTTTCAAGCATTTTGGATTTATAAATTTTTTATATTTGCACCAACTTTCTAAAAAATGTCAGTTCTATGTCCTCAAGCTTCAATGAACTATAAAATTTGTTTATATCAAAAATTCAGTTTTGATTTTACTATTTACCTTATTTTAAGTTGATTATGAGAGTTTGTTTTCATTATTAACTTACCGGAAATCCCATCGTACGTCCACCATTCTTCCCAGCTGACAGGCTCGCACTCTGGAAAATTCGGAATTCTCGCCCAATTAAATGAGTTCGTGAAGCAATTTATAAAATGTGAAAAACGCAACCTCACCTTGAATTATGACAAGTACGAAAACTCCCCAAACACTTAGAAAGACGGAACTATGGGGGCCCATTCCTAGTGACGTTCTCATCAATTGAACATCATTAGCAACCAAACCTGAAGAAACAAAAGGGAAAGAATAAAAATTCTACAAATGTTTTGAGTTCCACATAACATTTGATATATAAATAAATAAACGTCTGGTGTTTGTAAAAACTTATTTTGTGTAGAAACTATAGAATTTCTAAACATATTCACGTTAAAATACACGCACAGACAGACTTTTTGCTAGAAAAATGACTAAAATAGGTTGCAATGGAGGGACAAAGGCGATAATTTGTGAATTTTAATACAGTAATATTAATTGATGTTATTTTGTCATGAAATTTTCATATTAAGGATAGCACGTATTATTATATTCTGTAGTAAATTTTAAAGTAGAAAAAATTAGTAGAAGAATTATTAAACTATACAAAAAGAACATGAGTAGTTAGAATCTGAAATAACACGAATGACAAAGTTCTCTGTAAAACTACTAAAGTTGTTGACGCCGCGATTCTCTGAGCGCTACTGCGCCATACTGTTCTATGGTCAGAGACTACATAATGTGATCCTGAGTTAGGGTTACCAGATGGGTCCCGTGAAAAATCAGCGGACTTCAGCCGGCAGCTCGTTTTACCGAGGGGGGGGGGGGTATAGTGTTGTAAAAATCGTTTTCAAAACCATTTTTTAAAGCATCATGCTACGATAAAAATAACATACGTTAAACTATATTTTTTAATGTTCTTGATAAACATTTAGAAACAAAGTTAAAGCTCAACATGTTTTCTACCATGATTTATATAAGTTTGTATTTTCGTAGACTCATACAACCCGGACATTGAAACACTTAAATTCTAGTATTTAATTTGCAACACGCAAGTTCTAATACAGAATTTAGGAAAATGACTCTCTAGCCTCCTACTGATTACTCCATACTTATTTTTAAAGTTGAAGTTTATAGGTTAAACATTTTTTTGCCATCAATTTGCTCTTTCGTAGACTCATACAAATCAGATAGTAAACCACTTTCATTTTTAGTATTTGGTATGCAAGACGCAAGTTCTAATGAAAAATTCATGAGAACAAATCTTTATCACTTTCCTCCATACATATCTTTTAAGTTAAGGTCTATAGGTTAACCATTTTTTCTGTAAATTTGCTCTTTCGTAGACTTATACAATTTAGATAATAAAACCCTTAAACTTTTAGTATTTGGTTTGCAACACACAAGTTCTAATAAACAATTCTGGAGAACGACTTTAACCCCCCGCTCCACAGTAATTCTTAAAATCATACTTTTGATTGAACTTGATAAAACTGAGAGCATGTTTAATCCACGTTTTGGCCGACACTAATTTCGGCTTTAACCATTTCAACAGATAACCGGTTCCTGTCTTTTGACCATAAGTGTTCCATGATACAGAAACGTCCTTTCTACGTAAGCGTTGCTAGCTGGTATTGCAAAAATAACTTCTACAACTTTTCTCAAATTCGGAGCGTCGATTTTCTGAATGAGTTTTGGCCAACTTTTTGAAGCCGAAAGGTGGGATTCATTCTCGAGAGCTGAAAACACCTTTTTTAACCATACAATTTCGTCGTAGGTTGAATCACCATCGACCTATAAACCGAAAAAGTCAATATGGTAAATCAGTTTCAGATTTTGAAAGAATATAACGATTTTCAGGTGCTAAGTTTTACAGTTATTTACCCTAATTTTCAATTTATTCGCGATTTTAAAGATTTCGTCCAAATTCGGGACTCTTTCTTCAAGTTTTAAAGCCTCAAAGTCCTTGAAAGTGGATTTCTCGTAGTCGAACTATTTTTCCAGATAACTAATCGCTCTTTCGTAAGAAGTCAAAGCTTCATTACAAAACTGGTTTTTCTCGTAAGATTTTATATGCGGAAATGCCTGTTTTACTGCTAGTTCAAAGAATTCATCCCCTAATCTTGACTTTAGAGCATCTCGCAAGGCTGCCATAACACAATACACGTCGGTCGCTTCAAAGGTTTTCTTTTCTAGAACTCTTATGAATGGTTCAAAAATGTGAAGGTAATGGTGAACGAAGTACAAGTAACATTTTGGAAGAGTTGCCACATCGCTCAATCCGTCGACTTTATCTTTTACATAAGACGAAATAGTTTTGTCGCAGTTCTCTTCTCCTAAAAACGACATTTTTATTTATTGATCATTTATCTAAATTTTAAAAATTACTGAAACACTTTTGTACATATTCTGTAACATACCTTCTTTGATATAGTAAATCTTTATAGGAGTCCAACTCAACAGCAGTTGATCGATTTCTCTAAAGAGAGAAAGCAATCTTACTCAATGATTTATTGCTCCTATACTTATGATTCTTACCCGGTATAGATTCCTCCGAATAAAGGCCTTTTTATACCTCTGCTGGCCAGCAGTGGCAAGCAGCCTGCCTGCAAAAAGTCTACAAGAGTGAACGGGATGTAGAACGAACATAATGGTCTTTCTCTTTCACTCTTATAAACTTTCTGAAGGCAGGCTGCCCGCCACTGCCAACAAGCAGAGGTGTGAAAACGCCATGATGCTATCTTAGTAATTTTGAATAGGCAAGGCGTTAGAGGGGAGACCAGCGCGACAATATACCGTTGAGTTGAGCCGATTGGACCTGAATGCAGCTGAGCCTAATGCGCGATAATCTATAAAAAGCATATTACTTCGGAAAATATACCTTCTATTTATTGAACAATTGTATGCTTACTTCTTTGGATTCCCCAAAAATGTGTGATTTTGAAGTTTGCAAATGCTACCGAATAAATTTCTTTGTTTTGGGGAAAAAATACTCCTATGAATTTTATTTTATTTTTAACATTTTTGTAGAGGTTCCATTAATCCGTTTATGATCTGGAAATGAATTTGATTAATATTCAATTTTTTCAAATTCAAACTTTGGGCTGAAAAATTCTTTCAACCCGAAAAAGTATTTGTTACCTTTTGAGGTATAAGTAAAAGATTGTATTAAACAAAAGAAAATTAGCGGAACAATAGGGCTTCGAATATGAAAATATATAATTTTGTTGCAATTAATAGTCTGAAATGCCGCCCCTGGAGCCACCGCTGGGGGTCACAGCATGAGGAACGGTGCACTGTGGGAGGAATCGGGTATTTACTGTTCATAATCCACTGCAGACCACAATTCTGGATCGATTTCAATGTATTTTATTTACAAATGCTGTAGATTAGATTCTACAGAACGGCTTCGGGCCCGATTTTCTGATTTCACCCTGTGTAATTTATTGTTCAAACAAATAGAACGTCAAGATTAGACATTTTACGAATATTATTTGTTTTCTACGAAGAAAACACTTGAAAGAAGTCGCCACCCATTAGGGTTATTGCAAATACGCTTCAGGAACATAAATATTCAGTTTAAGATTTAATCCAATTGCTTTCAACAATTTATATGAACAATTATTTTCATGAGGTGCTCAACCGCAACAAAAAACTTTATCTTGATTAAAAATGCTAAAATATCTCGCAAGGGTAATGTTTAGAGAAGAAAATAACAATGAGTTAACAATTAACATTATTATTGATATTCTAATAAACAAAATGTTCTTTTCGAAGTAATGTGTTCTCGTCGTGAAACTTTCAAATACATTTTTAATTATAATAAATAGCTGCAAAAAGATATAAATGTTCAATATTTGAGTAGTATAGCTAGGGGGCTTCGGGACCACCACTACATAGTTCCACCAGTCAGTGCCACCAGTCAGTTCCAAAAGTCGGTAATTGAACTTTCAGTAAGGTAGATCCCTGGTGCAGATTCTTGACTCGGACAATAAGGATGGTCCCTGTTTTACCGATCGAACCCACAATTAACTTTTATGAAGGTGGCGCATGGAATTTTACTTTTTTAGGAGTTTCGATCAAAGTTGATATATTGACTCTTAGATTTGTACTCGTACAGTGATCGAAATTTCTAGAAAGCTGGAACGAGTTCGTTGTTCGCTTAACGAAGTTAGTTTCTGCAATACCAACCAAGAATCAAATTCTGGGGATTCCCGGAAAATAATTGAACCTTCTGGAAATATAAGTTTGGATATAAGCTCTTGCTTTTGAGCTTTTCAATATCCGTAAACTTTCCAGACGCATCGATATTGAACCTAGTTTCTAACTACTTTGCAGAATAGATGAATCGATATATTCTCAACTTCCACCTATAATGGTAGATGTTTAAAATTTAACGTGTCGAGCCTTCCAGAAGATTCTTTGTAAACGTGGTGATCTATTAACGATTTTCTATACGTTGAAATACCTAGGTCTGTCGTATAACGTGTTTTCTAGATACTTTTAGTTCTACACACTTCTAGTTCTACACACTTCTAGTGCTAGCACTAACGCTGTTAATAATAATGCCTACTCACTCGAATGTCTAATGCTCGAAATTTGAATTCAACCCAACGACGTTTGTAGAAGTCCAGCATTGAAAACAAGGACAGCGAGCAATATTTTAAATTTTGAAACCAACCCAACGATGACTGAAAATATCCAACGCTGAAAGGAAGTTGAAGTTCGCACACATTTTGAGCAGTGCGGAAAGCGCGCGAAATTTGAATCTAACTATCCTTTTAAATATAATCTAAACTAAATCTAAATAATACTAAAGTGTTTAAAATTAATTGAGGCAATCGCGGTTAAATAAATACGCAGTTTTTTTATCTTTGAATAATTTATTTAATGTTTAGAAACTTTTTGCAGTACATAAAATTTACAAAGTGAATTTCACTTATTGCACATATTTAAATTTGAAAAGGTTATAGAGTCCTCCTAAATAACGAAAATAGAGCTTTTTTGTAGCAGCTGCTTCTTCCAACTTCTCAAGCGTTTCCTCACACGTAGCATCCTCAAAAATTTTCATGATCCTGCCTGGCAAGAAGACTGCATACTGGTTTTCCAACTCAGCCACAATTTTTGTACATATTTCATGTGTACTTTACGAATTTTTGAAATAGCGTATTTCTTCTTCAGGGCAAGAGCTGAAAGCAGTCTTGTCTGCAAAACTGCATCCATGTGACCAACTGCGTTGATACCTTTAAGGTCCATCTTCTAGAAAGGCATTTTTCACTTTTACTGTTTTCACTTTCACTAGATGACTAGCTCTGCAATTTGCGCGACGATAGGCTGAATCCACTGGAATCTGATTCTCCTTTTATACCTCATTGCATTTCTAGAACCATTGATATTGAATGTAATCTCTAACGGGTGTTCGGGAAGTAAATTGGAATTTCTAGAAGGTCTGACGTATGACGCGTTTCCTCGATACTTCTGGTTCTAGATGATTCAACGCAGTTAATTATAACAATCAGTCACTCTAGTACCTAACGCTCAAAAAAGCAGGATCGTGTAAAATTTGAAAATGCAACCCAACGATGTGTGTCCAGCGCTGAGATTTGATATCAACCCAACGATGTTTGAATACAGTCCAACGTTGTAAATGCAGCCCAACGACGTTTGTGATTGTTCACCGCTGACAGTAAGTACTATTTGGATTTAGAGTGCTACCCAACGATGTTTGTAATATTTAACGCCGGAAGGAGAGATACCGAATAAAATTCAAAATCAGTTAAACTAATTCTCATCTAATTCCTAACTAATTCTTAACTAACTGAATATTTCTAAATAAATCTTCACTAAAAGTCAAATTAAATATTTGTTTTATTCAAGAAAAAGAGTAAGCCTAATTTACAAGAGAAAATCTTAACTTACAATATGATTAGGATATAAGTAGTTAAAACATAAATTCACAATGGTTATAAAAGTCTTTGAGCGTTGTCTTGCTCAAGGAAGTATCTAAAGTGTTCACGATTTCAGTCATATCTTCATCATCTTCGTAGACGGTTTTACTTTTAGTCATATCTTCATCATCATCATCATTGTATTCGGTTTTACTTTCAGTCATATCTTCATCATGATTACTGTAGTCGATTTTACTTTCAGCGTAATGCCTGATAGTTGGCTGACCCCAAAGAGTCGAGAACCATGTCCTGAGAGCTAGAGCATCTCGAACTGCACAATTTGCATTCCAGCATTGAAGGTGGTGATGGCTTTTTGTTAAAATTGTGCTGCACAATTTTTTCAACGGAGGGCAGCCCAGAGCTTCCAGATTGTTCACATTTTGCATGTACTGGTCCAACTATATTTTATTTTCCAATCATTTAACGTAGATTGCACTAGCGCCACCTAGTGCATCTCAAATTATAAGCCCCACTTCTTCATAGGTTATGTCACCGGAAGTCCATTACAAGCCATGGGAATTGCGCGTCAACCATAAATTTTCACTCTTGTATTTAGCAGGGAGCGAGTCCCAGTAGTAGGGTGGTTTGAACAGATAGAACACAGGTTGAGCGTCTTCCTGAAGAGGAATTATAGACAACTCCTTGAAGACGAACTGGTTGATGGGCTTCTTGAAGCCTTGCACGTCTACGATGAACTCCATATCGATGAAAACAGGACTCTATTGTTGAAATCATCTCTATTTTATACCTTTTCTCCCCACCACTTCGACACCAACCCCACTTCTGTCATTACGCCCACCACTATCATCTTGAATCAACTTCTTCACTGAATCATACGGTCATTCACAATATAATTAGACAGTAGGCTGCAGTTTTAAAGGGATAATTGTGTGCGGATTCAAATTCAAAACGAACGTCCACGGAGGACTGTTTGAGAAACTCATTTTTTTTTTAGTAATCGATGAAACTGAGAGGAGCGTATTCTTTGCAATCATTTTTCTTCAACATTGGTTCAGACTTTTTACCATAATAGGCTGCCTGAAAGTTTGCATACATCTTATACAGTAGTGCAAACTGATTATGACAAATGTCCAGATTTAAATTACCATATGAATAGTACTGTAAATTGAGGAATAACTTGACATTGGTTATATTGCAGTGATTGAAGCGATTATCACATTTGGCTAGCCTATCCTTTCTGCCTGTCTGTAAACCCAGTATAGTGTAGCGTGGTTTCTCCAACTGACTTGACGTTTTCACAGTCCATATATGTCTTGAGGTGGTGGGAAGCAGGGGGTATTCATACAATTCCGATGAGCGAAAACGCATGGTTCTGAGAATATCTTTTCCAATAATGTTCAGCAACTGCATCTTTTGCTGATCTAAAACCATTACATATGGTATCATCCACTTTACTTTATAAATCGAGATCTTAAATTGCTCTTCGTTTCCTGGCCCTTATCGTGCCTGAACAATAGGATTTAAGTCACTGTGTGATCTTATCAAGATAAGTTCATGCTTTGCATTAGTAACGATCTTTCGATAGTCTTCAGCAAATTTATGGTGATAGTGAGACCAACATTCTTGCAGCGATCAATGTCAATACCATTGAGTTCATAGCGAATTTCATCAAACATATTGCAGATGGTATTGTTCACTAGTGCTGTACCAGTAACAGCTGTCACTCCATCAGGTCTTGTTAGTCTTCCAAACACATGCAGTGAACTCTTGCTGGGTAGCATACACAAATTTTGTTGCTGGACAGCAATTTGAATTTCATCAATATTGTTGAATGATGATGAGGCATAAGGCTGATGTACGTGAATCTCATAGTGAGCTATAGACACTTCAAATCTCACTGGTGTTTGAATGTCCAGTATTTCTTCCATTTTTATTGCAACAAAAGGAGATGATAAATATCTTGAATGGACATTTCAGTTTATTTTTCCACGAGGTTTGATCTTCAGACCAAGCTGTGTCAGAAAGAGCACGTTCTGAGGTGTTAGCTCCTTGTATGCTGCTTGAAAACTGGTTTGCATTCGACATGTTGATGCTCCTATATAGACTTCTTTGCGATTGTACACGATACACATTATGATAATGATTTGACGTGTAGTCGTATTGTAATCACCTCTCCTCGAAATTCATCAAGTCACCATCCTGATCAACTATGCGGAGTTGAATTTGATGTATTGGCTTCACGGTGATTGGAAGGTACGAATGAAATGTAAATGAAATGTAACGGCACTTCAACGATCTTATATCCTGGTAGTATAACAGGAAAGAATTCATGAATCGTGTGCACTTTGCTGTTATTTATGTAAGCTCCAGTAGTGATATTGCACTCAACTCGTAGAGCATTCACTTTGAGAATAGCCACAGGTAGATCAAAAGTATGAGTTTCATTGGCTTCGTGAACACGTGGAGCGAATCCTAATTATCTTCCAATAGAATCGTGAAGTTGAAAGCTCACTTTGCGATCACACTTTATCTCGCTGCGCAATGTGTTATTATTTGGGTTGATGTTTATTGCAATTTCATCAATTGCTAGAGCCTTATGGACATAACTCTCAATGTCTTCAATCTCATAGCTACCAGTAGGTATGGTTACAACTCGATCACCAACATAGATTCTATTCTTTCCAGTGTCAAAGTTGGTAATTGCATTAAATGTGAGCATTTTAACGAGTCTAAGTACATAGTTCTTATGAGGAGAGAGTTCTATTGGTGGAGAATAGTCTGAGTCTAGCACCGAAGAGTTTCCTGTTATCGTGAGAGTAAATTATTCATCCATGATGGTTTTCTTCTCTATACTAACTCTAGACAGTTCATTACACACTCTCATATAGACAGTATTTATCTTTTATATGCAATTGTCCAGATAGAAATTTTAAGAACAAGTGTCCACATTCAACACTGTCATAGTCCTGATATCTGTCATGATTGTACTTTATCACGGCACCAACACCTAGGTAATCTACAAGATCTAAAGGTGGACGAAGATTACCGTAACTGTCAAAGTACAGGACATTATCACCGATCTTTCTATAACTTACCCAGTGGGTACCAGGGCCGTAACTATCATCAAGATTAACAATAGCTGACTGAATTTGGCGGGGTCCCTTTACTGGTAGTTGATTGCGCATCAATACTCCACGAAACTGTAAAATCTTCAGAGCTTTGGCATACTTGAATAGTATAATATAATATTATATATATACCATTGAATTGACCACCCATCTCACGGTTGTGAGACGTGGCCATGAATGGGATTTACCGCGGTCCTACTGGGAGCCGATGTCATTT
>JAABKJ010010165.1:0-11033 GCA_011634705.1 Andricus grossulariae
ACAGAAGATAAATTAATTCTGGAACAACTAAATGTATTTTTTATTGCAAGGAGGACACCCCCACCTGGTCTATCGAGCCTGTCATCTCTAAACACTTGGAAAATATTACAATCAAGAACTTCCGCATCATGAACAGATGAGTTCAACCATGTTTCGGTGAAAGTTAATATGAGGGGCTGATAGCAAAAGCGGACTAAGAAAAGAGTCGGAGCAAAAGCGGGTTAACAGGGATTACAGCGCAAAAGGCGCTCAAAAAGGGATGAATAGGGTAATTTTTCACGAAATAGGGGAGAACAGGGGAAAGATTAAACAATTATTTTACATGTAGAAAAGAAAAAAATCTTTCTATAAAAAATGTTATATTTTTTAATAATCTTAACTGATTTTTCAATGAAAAATTAGATATACTTAGATCGTTCTCATAATCAAGAATATTTTCTCTTTAAAAAATTCCGTTATTAATAATGAAATCATGTAATATAAAAAATAAGTATAAGTAAATAGGCCGGGGATATTCGTACGGCCGGCCGTACAGAATTTTGCAAAATGATTGGTGGAGCTGGGAAGGGAATACACGGAGATGGGGTGAGGTGCATAACATTTGTAACAATCATGACACTATAACTCGTCCGGTTGGCCGTACGAGTAGACACTCTGAATGAAATATTTCTTATCACGATTTTTTATTTCGGCCTTACTATAATTAATGCTTTGAATTAAAATTTAAAACTACGCTCTTCAATGCTCTTACACTTAAATTAAAAATAGTTTAAGTTTGAGCGCCTACAATATTTTAAATTGAAAAAAAAAATTAATTTGTATCGATTCAGAGAAACTATATTTTGACTTCGAAGTTTTAAATAACTCTTACAAAGCATCTATCACGAAATTCAAATACTGCCTTTTCAAATATCGTATATTTAAAGAGAAAAGGGGTAAAAGGAGAAGTTTTTCAAAAATAGGAGAAAAAGGGGAATTTGAGAAAAAAGGGGAAAGCAATAATAACACGTAAGCTATTCAAAATGAGTAATACTAATGTGTAATCGACAATGAAAAATTCGCAGAGCGCGAATTTCTGTAGTTAATTATAAATAAATAATCTCTTATCAACAATTTTATTGTTATAAACATGACTAAGAGATTTTTTAATGGTTTTCTGTATATTTATCAAGCGGGTTTCACCTTCAATTTAAAGTAATATTCAAACATCACAAAAATAATCAATTATATTTATCATTGTTATTAACAAAGTGCATAAACAAATTCGCAGTTTGAGCAATTTTCAAAAGTTTTCGGTACTCTTTCTTGTTAACCTGATTTATTTGGCTTGCCAGTGACAATTCGGGTCTACGAATTTATTTATGCAATTTGTTTATAACAATCTCATCTGGCATAAAACGATGAGGTATTGTATCCAAGTTGCACTTGCAAGCCAAAGGAAGCATGTTTGAAAAAAGTACCTGAAACTCTTAAAAACTGTTTAAACTAAGATTTTTTTGCAATTTATTTATAACAATCACATTTGTCATAGAGTTACAATGCAATTAACTCAGATATCAACTGCCAAGGCAAACAAAGCACTTTCAAAACAATAGTACTTAAAACTTTAAAAAATTGCTTGAACTGCGAATTTTCACATGAAATTAGTTCATAATATTAAGAAATATAATTTATTATACACTATCGTCGGAAATTGTGCGCACGATTCTTGTGAGCGCTATTAATCCTATCCGGTTATCGTGGGTCGTTTCAGACCCAAGGCATTTTTCTTTTGTCTCATCACCCAGAATCCGTGTACCCCGGTAATACCCCAGCCTAAAAAAACTTTAGGACTAAAGGACCCTCTGTGCTGAATTGTGTTTCCCCAGCGACAGTCTCGCCCTCGAAGTGAGCAGATCGAGCTCGCGTTGGGTCTGAAACGACCAACGATAACTTTAACTTCGGTGCAAACTCGTTTTAAGCGTCAAGGCAAGTTTTTGAATTTTTATGAAGTTTATGAGTATTTTTGAAAGATTTTTCTTTTTTTGAGTCACATATTGACTTTTCATCTCTTATATCATGGTGGAGCGTACATTCACTGAAGGCTCGAGAATTCTTCGTCGTATATAATTTTCTATAAAAATAAAATTTGTATACATCGAAATTTGTGGGCGTCCGCATGAAATGGGCCCTCATAGCCGGTTATAGTTTAGGAAATAATCGCGTTTTTCTGAGTTGAGGTCAAAATTATAATTTTTACATTGAGTTGGGGATGATACTGGAACCTATAATGAGTTAATTGGCACTATACTCATATTCAGATAGTAACGGTAAGTAGGCATATTTCATGTTCGAAGACAAGATAGAACATGTGTGCTTATGACACTCGCCAAGTTTAGATGCGTTTTTCTCAAAAAACAGTTTTTTGAAGTTGCAACTTCAAAATTGCCCCAGTAACTCATTTTTCAACTTAGGGGGTTCATTTTGGGCCTTAAATACGGAGAATTTATCCGACTATTTGCTTCCATACGTAACTCCATACCGACCATAAGGGCCCTTTCCATGCGGACGCCCACATATAACGAGGTATTTCTTGAAACTTAAAATTTCCTCTTTTGAAAAAAGCGCTACTAAACACCACAAACTTGATCGTTTCTTTTGTTACCATCGAGTTTATGACTTTGTTGTTGTTAAAAAACGCTTCTTAAACTTTAAGTGGTATATCAAAAATTCAAATATCTCAATTTGTTCCAAAGTTATGCATTTTTTAGTAAATATCTGCATTTTCCGGAGGTGGGTGTGTTTATCACTAAAAATAGAATATTAGTCCAATATTTTTACAATCTTTATGAGGGGCCCTTGAAGAAGAAGTGTTCAAAAGTGAACAAGAATTTTGCCACATTTTTTCATTGATAATTGAGCATTTCAACATGCCTTGGGTCTGAAACGACCCACGATAACCTGAGAAGATGCGAAAAAATCGATAACCTGATCGGGTTAAAAATCACTGCTGACTTCAAACCACGATATTTCGGTGAAAAAGAAAGATAGGGCATTTTTCAAAAAACAGTTGGAAAGCTTTTGAAATTCCACGTCTAGTGGTAACCAACAAATATTTCTTTGGCCTTCTGAAAATAATACAGCACGTGAGAAGTTTAAAAACAAAATTCAAGATTTTCTTAAATTTTCTAGCTCAACTTCAACTTTTATCACGACCTAGGGAACGTTTTTCTAAAACCTCGAAATTAATAGAAAACTTTAACAATCTTCATGGGTACCCGAGATATGATTAGAAAAGTTCAATCGTATCTGAGCTCAATTACTCACAATTAACATCATTACTGTAGTAGAATTTTGAGAAATTTTAGCTCCAGTACTTGTTTAGAGTTAACTAGATTTTGAGACTTATTAAAGAAAACCCTAAGAAAATAATCAAAGATAATATCTGCATTGCATAAAAAGAAACAATTATTTAATCAATTTTAAGTCAATTCCTGTCAATTAGTTTATTTCCTATTATTAATTTAATATTTAATCACATCAACAAAGTAGTAAAACATATTCGGTCGTTTCTACTGCAATTATGTGCACCCCATGAAATGTAGATAATTAACAGAAAATGGATTTAATAATTATTATATCCACATTCTATTAAGTAAATACATTTCATTGAGAAAAGATAAATGTAATGGAAACAAGCTTATATAAATTTTTTCTACTTTTTTATTGACACAATTAAATATAAAAGACTTTTTTATATTTATACACGGAACACAAAGTTGTCAATAGTAATTATTGACAACTTTATAGCTATATAAAATAGTTCATATCAGCAAGCATGTGACATTATGGCAATATAGCAGAAACATCAATCAAATTTGTTAATTTGGATGAGACGCACCAATTGACCTACCAAGAACCTAAAATCAACTTTTGATGCAGTATGGTTTCAAGACACATTTTATTTTTATGTTTTTAGGACTAAAACTTATTCAATTATTGGATTGTATCGATCGAATTATTCATGATATACTCGTATTACAACTTTTGAAATTACTCGAGAACAGAATTTCTACTGTGCCCATACGTCCATTTTAATATTGCAAATTTCTTTAGGAATTGAAATTTCAGTTTATGTATAGAACAAAAGATTCCACCCCGTATTTTTCTTGCAATTCATCTTAAAAGTAAATACAATTCAATTAAGATGCATAATCCTTTCAGAAATTCATCGACTGACTTATTAACGAACTCTCTAAAATCAAATAGTTTTGAATTTCAAAAATTATTCTATGTATATGATTAAGATTTTTCAATTAATATAATATACATGTCTTTATATCATATATACCGTTAATTTATTTGTAAGGACGAAATGCATTGGTGGGCCACCATCCAGCAATAATATACGGAATTTATATAGAGAACTTTTTTTATTAATACGACTGAAAAGTTATTATTATAATAATGTAACAAAAGGAATGATACTTTGTTTCTACATTTAAAACAAAACCAGTTGCATTAAAGAAATTTCTTTAAACTTTATTTTTACTTTAGTTAGAATCACGATAATTTTCGTAGTCATACGAAAAAGTTTCTGAATTTAAGCATTCAAAATGTTTGACCTCCTTGCGACTACGTGGGAAATTAAAAAGAAAAGTTGTATATTTTTTTTTTTTTAATTTCGTTGTAATGCCACAATAGAACATTTTCCGGTAGTTGGATATTGGACGGGAATTTCTGGTCGAATAGACGCGGCCTTTTTAAAAATATTAAAACATGTTCTAAAGTGGAATGCACTCAAATTGAAATATGACTCTTTTATCATTATATAAATTTGAAAGTTTATTTAATTTAATAAAATTGAAAACATACCAATTTAGTTTCATCTCTAGTCGGTAAAATTGAATAACATATTCATTTCAATGATTAAATTTGATTCTAAAGCAATCCAACTTGGATTTGTACAGACTGAATGGTGCTCTAGTTTTTAATTACAGTCGTTCAAAGTAATTAATATCAAATTGCAGTAGATCTGAAATATTACAAAGCTTTATTTACAATTTTGAATATTGAATAAAGTCACGAGAGAGAGAATTCTGAAATCAATAATTATCCGCCTATGCTAATTGACGAGAAATAATATTACGCCAGCTCAGTGCTGTTCTTGTACGCCTGAATAAACAATTACATTAATTGATTAGTTATGCATTGAGCTCGTGAAACTAAATTATTTCCTTCGTATAGCCATTTAGTAATATCAAAATATTTCAGTGAAACATTTATATTATTGGAGAGTTACCCTGGTAATTTAGTCATTTTTAGAAACAGTAATTGAAGCGTTCGCACGAATAACGTTGAATAACCTGAAAATACTTTTACATAAAACTGTGTTCACGGTAAGAAAAAAGTTTTCTGTCCAACAAAAACAATGACATATAACAAAGAATAGAAATATATATTTACGTGTGGAGTATTCAAATGAACATCAGCTATAATAGAAAATTTGCCAAATAATATTATATTAAACAAATGAATAAAACTACACAGTTTGTCTGTTTATTTCTCCTCAGTTTACACAGGCTTTATTCTTCTATAAAAATACATAACTAAATAAATATAATACTCTACAATTTTCTTTAAACATTAATAAATTAAAAGTATGTTATAAGGCTCAAAAGATCAATAAAATGCGACATTTAAATTTTATGGTTATCCGGTACACCAATAATGACACCAATCTCAAAAATAACATTTTTATCCTATAAAAGCCCTCGAGAATTATATCCTCACAATTTTGAATCAACGCCAAAGAGACTTAATTTTATGTGCCACTTACATACTAAAACTTCGAAGAACACGCATGGAAAGTTTCAAATTTGCGAACTGTCTAGGGTTTAAATTTTAATAGCACCGGATGAGCTTCCACAGGCCATCCGGATGCGAATTTTAGTTTACATACCTTTGCGAATATTACCGCAGTGAAAATTAAAAAAAGAGGATCACTGGAAAGGAGCATCAATGCCACATCACTCACCAAAGGCACATGGTAGTGGGCCATGCATGTACTCTCCCCCCCCCCCTTATTCTCCCGTTTACCCTCACTCATTCTCGCTGTCTGTCCCACACACTGAGACACATGCATGTGTTATAAAATGCTCGTTATAGTTCCCTGGCGCTTTGCAAAGAGAGGGGTGAGGAATTTAATTTAGAACTTGATTTATATTTTAGCAGGCCATAAAATGGGGAAATAATTTGTCCCCTGAACGCGTATGAGATGGGCTTCCCTCTGCAAGAGCCGAGGCGACGGTGACTTCGTTCAGCCTCCCCCCTGACCCCTTCATCCCTTCACGACCCCCAACCCCTTCCTCACACCGCTTTACCTACTTCCAACCACTCGCTCTATCTTTTCCTCTGGCAGATAACACGTGAATGTGCATATACATAACGTACATTCGCCTGCAGTTTCCTGTCTTCTGTATTGCATTAAAGAGAACGTATGCACCGCTGTTTTACACTAGGGGAGCGAGAGAGCGAAAATACTAAAAAAGAAAAAGTTCCATTTGATTATGTAAAGTGAATTAAATAGATACTATTCAAAAATAACTTAATGAAATTGACTGAGGAATTTCTTTCAGAAATACAATACCGTCGAAAATTGCCGGTACGACTAGCGCCAGTGCTATTAAACCTCACTGCTGACTTTGAACCACGATAACTTGGTCGAAAATAAAGCTAGATATTCTTTTTAACATTTAGAAAGCTTATGAAATTCTGCGTCGAATGCCGGAGAAGAGGATGCTTCACATGAAAAGTTTTTTTGTTAATTCAACAATTTCTCGAATTTTATACCTTGACTTCAACTTGTGGCATGGCCTAGGAAAGTTGTAGCGAAAATCTAAAATTTACTTTAAGTAATTTTTGAAATTTTATCTTTAATTTAAGCTAGTAAAACTTTGAAAACCTTCATGGATTCCAAAGAAAACACTAAAAATTTCCAAGCGCGTCTATGCCATATTTAAAACCGTATCTTTAATTTAAACCCATGAAATTGAATAAATTTTTAATGGGTTCCCAGGAATTGATAAAAAATTTCCAGGTTTGGGCAATTTAAGTCACTTCACGGGAACCCATAAAGATTTCATGAGTTAAAAAGTCTTAAAAATTCAGAAATATCCTTACCAGGGCTCATCAGGCGCGGAATATAATAAGATTTTCAATATTCTTTCGGAATGTTAAATGTAACAGCATGAAACTTAAGTTACTCAAAATGTAAAATTTCGTTCTGACGAGTTTCGGAATGTTCAGATGCAATGTATCGGAACATTTAGTAATTTATAACTGGACATTACGAAATTTTTAATTAGGTTTTCCTAAATTTAATTTGCTAACGAATATTACAGAATATCAATTTAAAAATGTATAAAAAGAAGAAATCATAAGTTTGGTGAGATTGTTAAAAGAATGTTGGAAAAAATATTTTTACAAATGATAATACCAATACGTTGTGTATTCTCTTCCGGCATATTTTTCTCTTTAGAGACAGGATTATATGCAGGAGGGAAAAAAGGGTTTGTCAGATTCCTTCCTAGGTCAGATCCCAAATAAATAAAAGTTAACAATAAAGTTAATAGCAGTAAAAGTTCCGAAGCACCAAAGTAACTGAAATAACGTTCTCTCGTTGACGAAATAAGGTTAGATACTCAACAGACGAATCCTTCAATTTTCTATGACGGCATATTTTGTAGGAAATGAATTTTTAAAATTGTTAGAATTAACCTTGAATTCCGTAGGCAGTGCGGGGAGGGGGTACAGATATAAAGATGAAACATAACCTCCATCTGTCACAAAGAGCACCCTTTAATTTTCTATCCCGGCAGATGTTGCCGTAGGTGAATATCTAAACTTATTGCAATTAACGTAGAATGCTTTGGTATTTACTACGAATTCTTTAGAATCCCGCCGAGAAAGAAATTGCGTTGACGATAAAATATGCCAGAAGGGAAAATTTAAATCCGGCATATTCTCCCGGGAAGCAGGACTTGACATAATCAATGAATAAAATAAAATTATCGATACATATTTAACAAAATATTAAGGCCAATACTCAATACTGAATGAGTGAGTTTGATACGAAATTCAAAAGTTATAATTTGATTAATGATTTCTCAAATGTTTCCAAAATTATCTTTGAATTTCTACTTGAATTAGCAAACATTTGCGTGAAGAAATATGTTTAATTTTATTTCGTAGTGTGTCAACAATTTCAGATTTTCCGTCGTCACGGTTAAGTGTGATGTGCGTAAAAAACTTACTAAAATCCAGATTTCAGAAGATTTTACTTTCACTTCTGTTGAAAAAACATCAACTGATTCTAAAAATATGTGTTTGCTTTTAATTTTTTATCATTTAGAAGAATAGTAATGAAAATAAAAAATAAAAATTTGAATCTGATTTGAAGGTTCCAGTGATATTGAAAAATGACCTATTTCAAATTGTATTATTCCTAAATTGATTTAAAAATTATTTTCCGGTGTTAATGTATTTATAAAAATATTATTTAGCAATTATTATTATGTAAATATGTATTGAAAGCTATAAGATTATACAATTTCCAGAATAACAACGGGTATTCAAGGGAAAACAATAACTTTCTTCAGTCTAAAAAATAAATGCAACAAAAAGTGCTTTCTGTATGAAAAATTTTAATTCCAGATGACACAATTACAAATTTTAATTTTTCAGAAGAAGCTTAATTTCTTTTTAAAACCATCTTTTTAAACAAAAAGAAAGAAACAAAAAGAAAGAAACAAAAAGAAATGCCCCTTTTGAGGTTGAACAATAAATGTTTTAATCATGTCAAGAAATAATTCAAACATGCGACATAAGGATCTCTCAGAAAAGAATTTCGCTATGCTCTCATTAATTATTTATCGACTATTAGAATTATTACTTGAGCAGAATATAATATTTTTAGGTCTATGAAAATTATTTATGGTCCGGAAAAAAATATTTTAATATTGATTTTTTCATGTATGATTTTGAACCACGGTAATTTGCTATCGGCGCCAATGATAGTTACTAGATTCAACTTAAACCAGTGGCATTTATACTTGAGTTGAATTTATTACGTTTATTCCTGACTCCAAATAATGACTTCTTAAAAAGAGGGTGAAATTTAAGTGAAATATGTAAAAATATTCTCCTTATGTGTAAGATATGTGTAAGATATTAAACTCAGGTTATTCCAAACGAATTACCACAGCGAACTAAAATAATTTTAATGGATTCCAGTTATAAATGATCTTTCAGATACATTTTAAACAGACTTTTAATCATCAGAAATGAGAGAATGTGCCAACGCGTCTCACGCTTTGATTCTTTTGGGTTGTTAAAATTCAACTTCGAGGAGTTCTAGACAAAAAAGGAAATTTAAAAATTACATTCTTCAAGTATTGAGTTCCGCGAAAAAATACCTTTTTTTAAACCTGAAGAGTAAGTTTGAAATACATTTAAAAAGAAAAAAAATCTTGTTATTAACACTTTTCTTCAAACTCAACATACTAAAAATAATTCTTTTCCAGCTAAAAATAAACTGGACACATGAACACAAATAGATTTCCACTTTATCCTGGGTAGAAGTAATTGAAATTCTCGACAAGAAAATATTTTTCTAGTTGAAAGGTTCGTTCTGAAAACTAACGAATTAATGAGAATTAGGGTCAAGAGAGAAAAATATAAATTCTACAGTGTCTGCTGAAATTTGATGGGACTTTTCAATAGTGACTTTCTTTCCCATTTGCTCTTTTTTGTCCGAGCAAATTAAATTTTTAACATAAAATTAAAACATTTTTTTTAAGTAACGCGCGGGCAATTCATGCGATATTAGAGAACAGGGTAATTAATTAAATGCTTTTTACTGGATTGTCAAAGGATGGTGATACTTAATGTTAGGAACTGGTAGTAGAACAGAAAGAAGGTGGATTGCGATGAAAGATTAAATTTACGGAGGATAAGAAAGGAGTGTTTAATTAAGAAGTAAAGTCGGATATGTATTTTAAGGCGCTCTTTTTGAAAGTTTAGTGAAGGAGTCGATTGATTAAGTTTTTTAATATGTTTTTCATTTTTTCAAATCTATGATTATCGTAGTATTTATGTAAACAATAAATATAAGCAAATTCATTCAAATTATTAATATATTTCAAATGATCAATCCAACGTCCTAGTTAGTGATTCCAAGAATATTCCATTCATACTAATCTGGTTATTTCTTGTGGAATGTGGATCTTTTTGAAAGACGTTTAAATTTACATGTTAAATCAACTTAATGTTCTGAATAATAAAAAAATATCTTCTTAGGTGGAATTCAAGAGATTAAATACTTATTATTTTGAAGAAATGGTATTATCAATTTTATAAATTTTAATATTTTCCAATTTTAGTTAAATTAAAAATTGAATATCGAAATCTATTGAATTAAAAATTGAAGACTCTGCGACTTTTTCAGTTCGAGACATTATGAGTTAATTTAATATGGGTGCAACAATTGGATTACAGATTTTTTTTAAGGACTCTTATATACGAGGGGTTATTTACCTTTGCAATTAATTAATTCCTGCCATCTCTAAATCTTTCAAAATCGGAATTATCGATTTAAGATTCCAGATCTCTTACTGTGAGCCGATGGATTTCATAACATCACTAAAGGATCTTTTCAAGATTCGTGAAGATTTTTGAAGATTTGAAACATTTTTTAGATCCTCAACGAAATTTTGCAACTGTTTTTAAGTCGCTGAATCTTGAGATCTCCGAAATCTTGCAAATCCTCATCTGAATTTCTTTATTCTGAATCATTGATTTTTTCATTCTATGGTGACTTTAAACAAGATTTCCGAAATGAATAGCGCCTCTCATATATACTTCCAAATTTTGTTGTTCAAATGAACTTATTTAAAAACATGAATTTTCACATTCTCATCAGAGAAAATATTAGATTTGTGTAAAATTAGACCCCCCCCCCCCCGTTTTGGAAAAATGTCCACGTTTTGTGACCC